>KZ106775.1:0-19292 GCA_000504385.2 Exutisphaerella laricina CBS 326.52 | reverse complement strand
TCACAGGCTTCAGGTTGCAAACCGCAACGATCTTGCGACCTTGCATCTCTTCGAGTGGTACCAGCCCTGCGAGCCCAGAGCAGACTGTGCGCACGACCTTGCCTTCGTACTCGGATGTGTTGTCAGTGCCAGGTGCGTCGCCGCAAGCGATTGTGGAGACGTAGAGCGAATCGGCATTGGGGTGCTTCTCGGCCTTCAGAATATGGCCAACCCTCAGATCGATCAAGGCCGGCGAGAATGGCTTCTCGGCAGCTGGAGCGGCCTTCGGTTGTTTGGGCTGCTTCTCCTTCTTCGGCTTCTCCTTCTTTTCCGTAGGGACCGCTGAGCCAACAGCTGCTGCCACAGTGTCACCGACATCCTTGACCTTTTCTTTCTTGGACTTGTTGTTCTCGGCTGCTTTCACATCTTCGCTCGCAGCAGACGTGGCTGTGCCACCAGCTTTCGCTGCAGCATCCGCGGCAGCCTTCTCTTTCTTTTTGCGCTCCTTCTCGGCTTTTGCGTCGATTGGCTTGATCTTGGACACTATGTTGTTGGGATTGATGTCGACCTTGTCGCTGTCTGAGAGTTTGAGGTCGAAAAGAGGTGCGTTCTGGACAAAGTCGAGGTGCCGGACAATGTGGTGGTAGCCTTGCTCGCCTGTCCTTTGTTCGGGAGTCCAGGTCTTGACGGCCGGCGCCAGGCGCGCGAACAGGGCGACATCTGCTATGCTGGGCTTCGAACCGAGTAGAGTCGTCTTTGAGGAGAGATGTGTGTTCAGGTGTGACAGTCGCTCGGCCGTCTTGGCGCTGTCCTGAAAGGAATCGGCGACGTGAGAGGATGTGATGAGCCATTGCTCGATCTCAGTCTTTTCGGCCGGCGAGTACTAGCATGCTGTCAGTACCAATGGCTTGATGTCGTGTGTGCCCAAGTGTCGCATGCCCACCTCGACCGACGAGAAAATGGCGGACGAGAGCTTGGCTGGATCTTCGCCAGCATCTTTTGCCTGAGGATAGCTCTTCTCGACCAGGCTCGTGACCGCGCCGTCGAGATGTGCCATGCTTGCGAATAGTGGCCTGGTGGGTCGAAAGTCGCGGCGTGGTGGGTTATGCGGGACTGCAATGTTCGGTCTTGGCGTCTTCGGTGCTGGCTGCGATGACCTGATCGCTCGCACGATTGAGCTGACAGAGCGTCGCGTGTGGCTCGGATTGAACATGGACGGGCTCGTCTCGATACAAAATGTTTTGGCGGGACAGTCATGCACAACGGAGGGACACGGGTGCCGAGGAAAGGCCGAGGAAAGGCCGATGATGCTTCTCTCGGCTTTGTTTTGTTTCGTTTCTTTCTCACAACAACTTCATTGCTGAAGTATCGCATACTGCATATTACTCAATTACTGCACCTTGCTTTTGCCTTATTACTCTCGCCTTATAGCAGACTCCACCATGCGAAGCCAACAAGTCCATCAACCGCAGAAGCAGGAGACAGCACGAGGCTGTCAAAGACTCCCCTGATTCGATACGCCTCACCTTGAGCCACGGTCACCTACGCTCCCCAAAAGCATGCCATTGGTGCAGCCGAATCAAGACGGCCAAGCTCCGGTCTGTTCATCTTCCTCATCGTCGCCTTCGTCGCTCTTATCTGGCTTATCCTCCGCTTCCTCCGACTTCTTGCGCTGTGCGACCTCGCCCGATCTCTTCTTCTCAACTTTGACAGAAGCACTCTTCTTTACATCCGTCATGATCCGATTGCCAATGATGGAGAAGAGATCGAGACCCTTTGAGGTACTGCCATTGTGGCTGGCTTGCTGGACTGGAATTGGATCCGGACCATAGGTATTGTAGTGAGTGCGCTTGGCTGGTGGAAAGCTGCTTGCCCCACCGTATTGCTGCGCTTTGCGCTTGCGTTCCTTCATCGCAGCATACTTCTCGTCGGCCTCGGCCGCGTCCTCGCTAGCGCCCTTGCCGGTGGTCGGGTCGGTGTGGTCGCACTTGCGGTGCAAACGATAGCATGGCTGGCAGCGTGTGCCCGGAGCACGACGCGTACGGCCTCGAGCCTTGGCCTTGCCCTTTCTCGAATTGATCTGCTTGCGCTTGGGTTCCTCCTCTTCAGATTCTAATCTAAGTGTTAATAAGAGGCTTCAGACATGAACAGACCGGAGCTGTGATCACAACGTGCGCGAATCTGGAACCTCGTACCGTTGGACTTGTCCTCAGTATCCCCATCTTCATCATCCTCATCATCCAGGTCCGTAGCAGGACCAGATTTTGACTGTCGAAAGGTCGGCATCGGAAGCATGCTGCGACGTGGTGGGCGACCAAAGGTTTCGCCACCCGTTGGAGATGCGGAACGCTTCATGTTCGCGACAAGGAAGGTGTCCTCTGTGGGGAACAAGTCAACACGCTGCTCTTTCATATGGGCACCTGGTGCCTCGTCCATGATGCAAGTCATTCTGATTCGCTGGACTGGCTCAAGCGCACGACCATGTCGTGCATGATCTACCGCCATTGCCCAAGTCCCCATCTTACCTGAGGATTCTCGCGTGACCTGCTCAACTGCTTCGAAGGAGAAGTCGCCTGGTTGTGCAATGCTGTTAACATATTGGTTCGAGTCGCGGATGTGGATGATGTTGTCCTTCCCCTCAACGTCGACAACCGCATGACCTAGAAAGGACGATGGCTTGATTGCATCACCGAACTGACCTGATCCTGATGGGGCCATATCACCACTGCTTTTGACGGGAGATGCAATTGCTGACTGCGGTGGTACGGTATGATCGATGGCGCGGTTTTGGTGTTGTATCACGGTTGTGGTTATTGGCGCACGTCACTTGGTGTGTTCGTGTTCCGAAGGGTGGCGAAGCGGTTCAAGAGTGAGCTTTGAAGTTGTCCACGAGGCGCTAGTGACACGAATGCTTGCTTCACATGCGCGTCCGACGCGCCGTTGTTGTCACGCGCGCTGATTTCGTTGCCATCGGGGTCACCACTCCGAACCTCAGGCCGTATCGCTTCATCTGGAGTCAACTCTCGAGACCATGACACCGACTGACTTTGCGAATCAGGCGTTCGCTCCGATACGAAAAGCCCACTGCTTGAAGGAGATCGCGACCGCGACCGCGACCGAGGCGACTCACCAAATAGCTCTGCCATGTCCAGATCATTGCATATCACCTCGTGCGGACCAAAACCCTGGCGTTTTGGTGGAATCCGCGCGCGCGCTTCGGGCGTTGCCACACCCTGTTTTGCTGGGTCTGACAGCACAGCTGGATCGTGCTTCCCTGCACTTGGCGACTTTTGCAAAGGTGCGTTGACGCTAAGTCTGGCGACGCCAAAGTCGTCTGGTATTGGCAGGTCATCGTAATCGTAGTCGCTCTCATGCGAGGATTGACGATCCTGCGCGCTGTCGACGTCGAGTGGAACTTGCCGCACGCCAACAACAATGACAGGCGAAGAACTGCGACACGATTCTGGAGCGCCGAAGTCATCGAGCACCATCTGTTGATGCTGTGGATTTGCGGACTCTTGCTGGCCTGTATCTGGACATTCAACGGTTACTCCTACATCTTCTGGCGTTTCGTTCCTGTAGTATGGACGCTCATTTCCACCGACGTGGAGAACGGTGGCCTTATCTTGGTTCACGACCTGCTGAGCAATTGGCGTGTCATCCCTGGCGACACGGATATCGGAACCTGCAGACCTCTTGTCAGCCGGTAGCTGGCGCTCGTCGTCATCGTCGATGTCATTTTTGTCCGCCTTGACACATCTTCTGATGTTCTTCAACGCTTTGAACTTTTCGGCACGGTCTCCTTCCACAATATCTTCCCGCACGTCCTGACCTTGGTTCACACTCTCCTCGGATACCATCTCTTCATCTCCTGTGTTGCTCTGTAATGGTCCTGCCTCTGTATCTTCATCATCCCGTCTCAGCTGCTTCGCAACAAGCTCAGCACGCAGCTTTCTGCGCCAATATTTCATATCCTCTTTCTTCTCCTTCTCCTTTCGCGCCTTCTTCTCCTTCCTCGCACGCTCCTTTGCTTGTAGTTGCTCAGCCCTCCCGTTCTTACTCTTCTCTCCTGTGCGTTGCCTCTTCTGAGGACCGCCTTTCTGTCTCGACTTCTCCTCCTCCACCTTGCGCTTCTTATTGTTCTTCCCAGGAGGTGGCCTGCTATCCCGAAATCGCCGACCACGGCCAACGTCATCAAGCGGATCTTCCTTGCTGTCATCATCTTCTTCGCCCTGTGGATTGTCATGGTACACCTTGTCATCATAAGCTTCATCGTCAGCGTCAACCTCATCATCCGCATGGTCGCCAAGCTCCGTTGGTTCCAACACTAGATCCGATACCAATTCCGCATAACGTTCCGGGTCTTCTTGTTTCATCAGACTTGCGCCGCCGAGCAAGCCATTCAGCTCATCTCGGCGGGTAGCGATCTTCTCAAAGTTCTCTTCGGCCGCTTTCTTCCGATCTTCGTGTTCCCTGGCAATGGCTTCTAACTGTCGCTGCTTGATCTCGATGAAGAGCTGGGAGCGCTTGAGGTCTTCTTCAATGGACTGTTGTTGGTAGTTCAGCCTGGCCATGGCAGCAATTAGATTTCCTCCTTCCGGCATGACAGGCAATTCCGTACGTCAGCATAGGTCGTTATGCTTTTCCTCGACCTCGACTGAGCTGGAAAGGAAATGTATCTGGTAAAGGAGGGGGTATTGTTGAAGTCCTGTCTGGCGCTCGACCTATGAGGAGATGGTGTCTGGTATGCCACCTCAAGAAGTCCTATCGACCCGACCCAGTATGCCTATTGTCCTTACCGAATTATTGCGAGCAGATTCAACGGTGCGATTGGTAGTATTAGGCGGCAGTATGCCTTGAAGTATATTATTCGAGCCGCAACATGTGTTTTGGCAAAGCGAGGTATGAGGCCAGGACATGCAGTGTTCGAGGCAGCGAGGCGTGAAAGAGAGATCTGGCATGTGCAGCACACAGTTTAGCGGAGATCAATGGTGGTTTGAGGTTGAAGCCTGACGTCGATGTTATGGTTCTCACTTCGGACAGGAGCGATTATTGTGGTCAAAGCGCCAAGTGGCGCATGTGATGTTCGCAATTTCATCGCTTTTCAGACCGATGCGTCATTCGGGGCAGGCAATAAATTGGTGTGGTTGGAGACTTTGTATGGGGACAATTAGCAGGGTAGTGCTTTAGTTACTTCTTGCATAGACGGTCACGCGGCTGGAGGGAAGCTATTATGCCTCACAGGAGCGGTCGTGGTGTGGAGTTTGCTAAGGGCATGTACATGGATCAAGAAGTACACGATGTATGTATGGTAGGCTTCATGGCCTTGCTACATACTGCTTGATGCTCTTGCGGTCATGCTTGACGTAGAAGTCTTCGGCAAACATCATGGTCTGCCTGTGTCTGAAGGTACAAGCACTGAGTCTAACAGTCACAGCTAGACCCTATGTCTTTGTTTCGCACGTGCCGGTTCACTGGGGCCTCCACGACGCTCGAGGCCTTACAAGCAAACAGCGAGAAATGTCGTGCCCGGTAGAGCATAACCGATGTCGAGAGTTCCTCGTTGATGCGCCCATCCATCAGCGCTCGAATAGAAGAAGACTAACAGTAAACGTTTTGTAAGCCGCGAAGGTTTCTTCTACCTCAAGAGGTATCACTCTTTTGACGCGCTTCCTTTGACGCGCGATTCACTTGCAGCTCGACATGCCTCCCTGGTTTTTATGTACCCGGCCCCCTCTGATAGCACGGCGTCCCTCGCTACTGCGATTCTCGTCACGCGCTTCTTTGCTCCAGTAGCCACTGATCGCTTGGACTACATACATGTTGCGGCCATAGAACAAAGGCAATCCAATGGCTTTGGGCGCCTTCAGGGTCTGAAATATGCCTGGCTCACCGAAGCTGTCATTATATTCAGGATTGGTGATGGATGTAGCATGATCGTCCAGTGTGTATGTGTCGATGCGTCGCTTGAGATTCTGTCAGACCTTGACTTGCATTGCGTAGGTATCGACCGATGCGAATGTCAAGATATGGTTCAGTATTTCTGCAGGTACTCCCGAGAATGTGGCAGTGCTTTGGGATGGCCTTTGCATTGCAGCCGTTTCGAGTGATGGCGGAGCATCTGCAAAGAAGAAGCCAGACACGTGCGTCCCCAAGCACGGACTGAAGTGTCTTTGCAAGCTTGTTCACTCTCCCATACCCCGTGACACGACACGAGTTCTTACAGAAAGCTTCCACCATGCCGGAAATGCACTACTCGGGGCTCGGCGACTTCTTGAGGCTCACTCATCGTTGTGGCACATCCCGAGGCCGATAGTGCGTTGGGTGTCAACCTTTTGTTGTACGAGTCGTCAAGAGGACCAGGACTGGATGCCACGGGCAGCCGAGTGGCAACTTCGGCAGGATCTTGTTGAGATTGGACTCAATTCGCCAAGAGTGCAATTGCTATGGTCCTTTGGATGACGGGAATGGCACTGCAGCACTGAACAAGCACAATGTGCCGAAATATCTACAATGCAACCCTAACTATAACAGCAGTAGGTGATCACAACGTCGCCGGAATCAGCAAAAAAACGTAGAACGCAGCGCTGCGGTGTTGCTGACAAATACACAAGCAGAAGGTGATGTCCATGATCGGAGGGATACTGCACCTCGATTTGACGAAATATTCACCGCAAAGCTCACGTGCTCCAACACATTACTCTCGCCTTCTCTGCCTTTCCCGATACCAATGCTGTTTCCAAGACGTATGATTCGTGCGGCCGTATCCCGTATAGTCATACATGTATATCTCTCTTGCTCTTCAAGGTCCCTGTACTTTATGGTCACCAGCAACAGCCTGCGCATACGATGGCGGCGTCTCGTCGCTCGGCCCGGCTTGCTGTGGTGCTGGCGCTTGAGGCTGGGCATTGTGTGGGTGTGTAGGCTTGTTCTTTGACGCCTTCTGTGGTGGCTGCACGAATCCTTGCTGCTGGCCGGGGAATTGCGAGTTCGAGGTGCTGTTCACTGTGCCATAGCCGCCCTGCTGGACCCCTTGTGGCCCGTAGCGTGGCTGCCCCTGTTGCACGTAGTAGTATGTCACCGTCCCGCTCTCTGCATCATGCTGTGCCACCTCTTCGTATGTCGGCTCTGGGTATGCGTAGATGATGTACCAGGCATGCAGGAGTCCTGGGAGAAAGCCGAGACCTACGAAGTTGTTAGCTGAGCTTCAGAATACCTCCACGCGTGGCAACGTACAGCATAGAGCGACGTTGATCAGACTGTCCGCTGAGCAGATGCCCCGCTTCACCCACACGGCAAGTGGCGGAAAGAGGACGGCGATAAGGCCAAGAAAGACGTCGCTCCCACACATGTTGATGGTCGTCTGTCGGCCGGTGTTGTTGGCTGCTGTCAATGGTCGTTCTGCTCAGGTTCAAGGATAAAGCAGGACAGAATAGTGGTGCCTACAGGCGGCCTACTACCTTACTGTACAAGCTTAGTCTTGTGATCTGCACGCGACTGTCGTCACTGTGGCGTTTGGAATGCTGCGCCACCATGGCGCTTTTTGTTCTTGCAACAATATCGTACGCCGTAACGCTACACTTCAGCATGCCTGACATCAAACGACCATCGACCAAACAATGACATAGAAATGGCGATGCAAGCAGATAGACGCCGCCTGAACGCCCCGGCAGGAGGTACTGCACCGCCAGTCTTTGCCATTCCAGCGGACCTCAAACTCGCAAAACCAAAACGAAGCAGAAAATCAGACGAACATCGCAAAATCTTCCTGCGCACAGGCGTTGTTCCATCGGCAAGCGGCAGCGCATACTATGAGATCAAACCCCAAGAACGGACCACACCGAGTAACGTCATCATTTCAGAGTCTTCAAGTCTGAAGATCTCTTGCACGGTCCATGGACCAAGACCTCTCCCACGGACGGCCGCGTTCAGTCCGAATCTGCTGCTAACAACACACATCAAATTTGCACCCTTCGCAACAAGGCAGCGGAGAGGATATGTACGAGACAGCACTGAGCGAGATCTTGGCGTGCATCTCGAAACTGCTTTGCGTGGCGTCGTGATTGGAGAGAGATGGCCGAAGAGTGGTTGCGAAGTCATCATCACCGTGCTGCAGAGCGAAGACGATGGATGGTGGGGAGATGCTCAGAGTAGTGCAAAGGCGGGAGGATGGGGCATGATGAATGTGCTGGCTGGGTGCATTACTGTGGCGAGTGCAGCACTTGCAGATGCCGGCATTGATTGTGTGGATCTGGTATCGGGAGGAGTGGCTGCATTGACCGGTGGTGACTCTGAAGAAGCATTACTTGATCCCTTACCTTCGGAACATGATATTAAGGCTGCTTGTGTTGTTGGATATTTGCAGTCGAGGGACGAGATCACTGAGATGTGGGTGAAAGGCGATGTCGGCGGGGAGACAGACCGACTGATCGACGGCGCTGTCAAGGCCGCTACGTTGACGAGGACTGTGCTTGCAGAAGCTGTCAAGGAGGCGGCTGAGCTCAAGCTTGGGCAAGAGTCAGCAGACGCTGATGGTGCAGCGGCTGCAGAGAAGACAAAGGGCAAGGATGCTGTGATGACTGGCTGAATAGCAGGTTGCGACGTAGCACTCTGACGATTCTCTGCACGACGCTGGCCACATTTATGATTCATCGGGCACTCCAGGCCACACCATACATTGGCGCGTCACTGTTTCGACAACAGTCCCGTCCCGCACGGAGTGCAGGAGGTCCGTAGGCGCTGCTTAGAACTTCAGGCAGTTGACTGGGGGCACGATCCAACGGCGCGCACCATCCCAAAGCTCGCATTCGGCTGATCACCTGACATGTTGCCTGAATCAGCCTGGATCCATCACATACCACATCACGCGAGCAGTAGACGATATCGATGCCTTCTTGGGTCTGGTATCTTGAGCGATAGGCCCGTCCACAGAACATAACATATTCAAGGAAACTCGCTTACTAGTTAAGTAGCAACCAAAACGCTCGAGAAAAGGAAAAAGCAGACAGCGGCACGATGTCGAAGCCGCGAAGGTAGAGCCTGTCTCGAGAGGTACTGCCGCGCTAATTCACTAGTATACCACAAAGCTCAAAGGGATAAGAAGCATACAGCGGGAGATGCCGTAGCTACGAAGGTCTGTTCTATGTCGAGGGGCATTCCTTTGGGGCGCTTGCTCGGCTTACCATGTGAACCAAGTGCAAATTCACATAGACATACAGACTTCAGCTAGCACCCTAAGCAAGCTAGGCATCAGCCGTGCCGCTTTCAGTCCACTGTCCGTGACAACCTCAGTGCACAGGATGGATGAACGCCACACCAGCACCTTCGAGCACTCTCATAACACGCACCAACAGGGACAGTATGCCTACCAAGCTCCCACAGCCTCAATGTATGATATACAACCACGATCCGACCACTCCAAGCAACGTGTCAACATGCAGGTCACCTCACCGCCGCGGGAAGGTGACAAGGTGAAGAAGCATCTTGGTGGTCTCTTTCAGCTGAACCCAAGTGGGGCAAACGAAGTCACAAGCTCGCCCAGCAAGATCCTCAATCAGGTCGGCCAGTCAAGCATCGCGCCGGAGTTAGCATCGCCGGGCATAATGTTATGCGGCACCGACTTGATGTCTGAACATGGTCACGGGAAGGACGGAGACAACGAGGATCTCAAGGAGCTCGACAACTTCCTGGCAGAGCAACACAGGTCAATCTGGGAGCTCCTAGACCAAGGCACCGAAGAGCAGGTTGACTGGCGAGCCCGCAAGAAGGTCATGCGAGATACACTTGACAACAAGCGCGACGACTTGAAGTCCAAGACTGGCATTGCGGCACGACAGCCCGGAATGCTGAAGCTATTCCAATCTAGGCCGTCAGAGACAGAAACGCAATACGCGACACACGCAGACCACCATAAAGACAGTGACAATGACCATATCATGGGGCAGGCTTTGCCGCCAAAGTCTGTGAACATGAAGAGTGCTGAGGTAGAAGCGGTGCGCAAACCCCAGACCAAGGATGACAAGGAGGCGGATGCTCAGCTTCCGCACGCCATGCGCCAGCAAGAGGAGCAAGAGCCGGAGAAAAAGCCAGATGCACAACTCACTAACGACGCGTCTGAGCACGACGAGAAGGAGGCAGACTCGGGTGTCACGAACGGGCTACTTGCGAGTGATGTCGCCGAGCATGAAGCTCGCGGAGGTGGTATCACTCCTCCTGTACAAACAAAGCGGCAGGCTTCGATGAGTCCTGGAGCAATGCGGTGCAACACCCTTCCTGGCGCGAGGAAGCGTGCTCGATCCGAAGGGCGTGCGGAGAAAGTAGCACGCCTGCGTGTCAAGGCAAAGCGCAAGCTTGCGGATGCTGCTGCCCTTGAGTGGGAGGCTGCTGACTTGGAGGCTCGAGCAGCCGAGCTAGAGGCGGAGCACGACATGGGGTACTGAAAGCACGGCAAGCGATGAGTAGATTATTGCTGATGGTCTCGGCGACACCGAACCGTAGCTTTGAGGGATGGAACCGTACTGTAGCCACAGAGTGCAATGTGAATTAAGATAGTCATGCCTTTGAAGCATTTCAATCTCCCCTTTACTTTACACTTCACCTCGTGAGCCAGAGGATCATCCAGCACATGCTAGCTCGGGTGGGTGCCAGAATCTTGGGAAGGGAAACAGATGATAGCAACGGGCGCCACGTGGGCGTGTCCCTCGGTCGGAATATTCTCCGCGTTATTATGGTGTGCCGTAGAACTATAGATACTGCCAAGCCAGTCTAGCAAACCGTCTCTTTCCCGATTGTTATTATGGTCGTCTTCGAAACATCATGGACCACGTTTTTGACCATGTCTACCAAGTTCGCACAAGAGCTCGACGTAGCTTGTAAGGCTGTCCAGCATTGTGCTGTGCTGACACAGCGCCTCCAGCGCGAGACGATCAGCCAGGACAGTCAGGTCAAGAAGTCTGACTTCTCGCCCGTCACGATTGGGGATTTTGCCTGCCAGGCCCTTTTGACATCGGCCTGTCACGGCGCCTTTCCGGACGACAAGTATCTCGCAGAGGAGTCTGCAGATGACCTGCTGCAGAACGATGCTTTGCTTGACCAGGTGTGGCAACTAGCCGAGGAACGAAGACCGGCATTCGACAAGACTCATCTCACGTCTCCAGCATCGAAGCAGGAAATATGTGATCTGATCAATTGGGGTGGCAAGCAACAGCGCAGCGACGATGGCAGAACCTGGGTCTTCGATCCGATTGATGGGACCGCGACTTTCCTCAAAGGCCAGCAGTATGCCATCAATTGTGCTTTCCTGGTAGATGGTGTGGAGCAGATCGGTATCATTGGCTGCCCAAATGTTCTGCTAGACTCAGATACCATCAGCGAGACTGAAGTCGATCATGATGGTCTCGGTCTGATCATCTTTGCTATACGGGGAGAGGGCACCTTTGTTCGTCCGATGCAGGACAATGGCGATCTGGCTCCCGCTACAAAGCTGGATCGCCATGGCGAGAAAGCCACGATAGCGAAGCTCATCTGGTCAGATTGTGCTACATACACCTCGACAATCATGCATTTACATCAGCAGGTTGCTAGTAAGTTATACACACCATGGCCTGGTGTCGATCTGTTCAGCTCGCTTATGAAATATGCTGCGCTCGGCCTCGGCAGATGCCACATTGTTGTGCGTATCTTCAAGTTTGCGAGTTGGAGAAGTAACATGTGGGATCATGCCGGTGGCGTATTGATCTTCGAGGAGGCGGGAGGTAAGGTAACCGATTTGAACGGCAAGTCTATCGATTTTACCAAAGGCAGAAAGATGGCCGATAGTAAGTCAGCAATACCCTTGCATGGTGTCTGGGAATGACCTCTGACAAAATGAACAGATTATGGCTTGGTTTGCGCGCCAAAAAGTGTCCATGCAGAGGTGCTCAAGATAATTCAGGACACCCTCAAAGCGTACGAGGATGCCAACGGTCCAATCCCATGGGCTAAAGACCCGGATCAGCGATCTTAAGCCAGCCACCATCAAGATCCTCGGCAAACTGCGTCCAAGAGCAGCTGTGAAGAAGCCGAGCAAGCCGTCGTCCTCTTCACAGGACCGTGGCTTGATGAGCTGTGCGAGCAGAGCACCAGGATGGCGCAACGCCATATGCGATTCACTAGCCATCGGCGATGTATGCAGTTCTTGCTGCTGTTCAGGTGCCATATCGATGACTTGCCATACAGCTACCCATGCAAGTTGCTGCATTAGTGACTCCACTCAATTATCTGTAAGACCATGCGGTCGTGTACGTGGCCGCAACAGGCATGCACCAAAGCTGCAACGTGCTTTTGGTGCGCAACATGGAATCTGCGGTGCACGCCATACGTGCAGATGGTAATATGGAGGCCACCACTCCAGAGACTCGACACCAGCGAGAAGAAATCTGTTGTGCTCTCTGTGGCCACACCTACAGTAAATAGCAATGGGTATATACCGCGGGAGCTTTTCGTGGCGAGCAGATTCCCTAATCACGACGAAAAATATATCTCTGCTCATTGCCGCTGGCGCATCCCAAGATCAAAGAACACGGCTTTCCAAATGCCTACGCAAAATCCCGTCTCACAGCTCGGCGATCACTATGTTCTGCCACGCCACGGGGCAGAGACATCACGACTCCAGACACAACACCAGCTCCTGCTAGCTAACACAGGCTTTCTGCTCCATCCACGCATACATTCCGATCTGCCGGCCGACGCACGAATAGCCGACGTTGCTACCGGCACGGGGGCTTGGTTAACTTCTCTCACCCAGGAAGTGCCTGCTACATACACTCTGACAGGCATCGATATCTCCGAGGCGCAGTTTGTAGCCGACCGAAGTCGATGCACACTCGTCCCGCTGGACATACTTGAACCCATCCCACAACATCTGCGTGGAACATTTGATGTCGTCCACATCCGCTACCTGATTTGCGGCTTACGAGCCTCCCATTGGGAAGCCGCAGCACGCAATGCGTTCGATCTGCTTACGCCAGGAGGCTGGATCCAATGGCAGGAATCGAATTTTCCAGCAACGGGCATTCTGCAGACATGCCCTGACACCTCCACAGCGGCACTAAGGAGACTCTGCGGTCTCAAGAAAGGGAGTCAAGAATGGCAAGGGAAGAGTCTCCCGCACTTTATCGATCCGGGCCTCTTTCTGAACATCAAGAATGCCGGGTTTACGGACGTTGGGGAGTTTGTAATCTCGTCGGACCGTGCGCCTGAAACTAGGACGGCGTTCACGATCGTGACTCTGCAAGCCACGTTGTATCTCGTCCAGCAGGGCATGAGGCTGGGATACGAGGAGCCCGGAACGACAATTGACGATCTTGACGAGCTGTATGAAGCAGGGTTGAAGGAAGTCGAAGCGGGCGCTTACCAGAGGTGGAATGTGCATCTTGTTACTGCGAGGCGGCCAGCTCAATAGCGTAATATGGATTTTGGGGAGAGTGAGAGAGAATGGGGGATCGGCTTGAGGATATCGTCAACATCGTTGTGATTACCATTCCGAGCGGAGTCACGACGGTCCGGCTCTATGTATCTCCGCAACAATAAGCAAAGTCGCTAATCGCAGCACTTGAAACAAGCAGACCTCTACCTTCCCGCTTGAACATTGCCCAAAAACAGGTCATCAGATCACCTTCCCATTCACAATCGTTACCCTTCCTCTTCCATTTCTCGCAGCTGCCGCTCTTTCTCTAACAGCATTTGCCTCATTTTTTCTGTCTCGCGTTGCAGCTCTAAACGTTTGGCGTCCTTCGACGTGTTGGTCTGGCTCTCCGACGCACGACGCGGTAGTGCTGGGTCAATGTTCTCAGCACGTGGCGATGACGGCACGTTCTGTGGGTGCGGATATTGTCTTGTCTGCTCATCCTGCTCGCTGATAGAGAATGACCGCTTTTTGCTTTGGTTGGCATCTTCGCGCTGGCTGAGTTGTCCATGTTGCCGAAATGCGTGCGTGAAGTCGACTGGGATAGGTCCTGCCGCGACTCTGTTCTCTTGACTTTGCCGCATGTAGGAGTCTTCATCTGCGTGTTGCATTGGGGTTATCATGACTGATGGTGGAATGGAAGTTCGTTCTGACTGGCCGGACCCTTCGCTCATTGCCTCGCTCATCGGTATACCAGAGAATGGGGTACCGTCGATGGTCGCCGTTCCATGCGCTGGTACAACACGTTTCCGCCGCTTGATCTCTGCCTTCTTCATCTGTACTGGCCGATGCGCACCATGTAGTTTGTAGTACAGTCCACACGCGTTGCAAATCGTATGCCCGGCCTCGTCCCGGCGCCAAAGTGGAGTGATTGTGGTCCCGCAGTTCTGACACGCAATGACCACATTGGTTGGCGGTACTGCACGTGGATCAGCCTGCGTGAGCGAATGTGTCGTGGTAGATTGTCCTGCGTCGGCCTGTCGTATGGCAACCTGAGCTGTCTTTGATATCCGGTTGTTGTACGCTGGACATCCTTCACAAGCATCTTGACCGCCCGTCCCGTTGCATCTGCCTCCGCCTGGACAAGTCCCTTCGCAACTCTGATCGGCAGAAACATAGGTCGCGCCTCCTTGAAGTGATCCGGGTGACGGTCCTCGATCGTGACGTTGCCCTTCGCTCTGTTGAGAAGCCGGCGCGGCACCACGTTTGAGACCTACAGGCCGCATTTGGTTTCGAGCTTTGTAGTATAGACCACAGGCGTTGCATATCACCGCACCAGCAGGGGATCGTCTCCAGAGAGGAGTTTTGGTAGTAGCACAGTTACTTCGTGGAGGTCAGCTGAAGTTGCACTTGCTACCGCTTGGTGTACTTACGTGCACATCTGCCCAGCAGCAAGGCTGTTCGGCATTGAAGGAGACGTGCGCGATATCGCTGACGCTGGGACTGAGATCGAAGACATGGCCGGGGAGTGTTGAGGATACGGCTGCACGCCCTCGTGCATGTCATGGTACTTGTGCTCGTACGACGATCGGACAGCCTGCTGGCTGGGAAGCTGGTGAACATGCCGCATTGTATCGCTCGGAGCGGGATCCTGAGGTGGCGCTGGCGGCTGAGCACTCTGAGAATGCTCCACTAAATGGCGCGCAACCTCGAGATCCTGCTGTGACGGCTCTCGCTGAAGCATCAATGTCCGGATCTTCGGCGAAAGGGTCCTCGTGGCCGTGGCCGTGGCCGTGGCCGGAGATCGTTCGCTGTCAGCACTGATGGTGGCCATGTCCGATCGTGGGTTGACTGCGGGTCACCAGCGCATGGGAGTCGAGCAGCTGAGCAGCTCCAGCTGGGAGGATGTGCTGTCGAGTACAAGGCGCGGACGTGCTGAAGGGGAAACAGTGCGGAGTAGATGATCTGTGATCTGATAACTCCGATGAGAGTGGAAAGCACTCCTCTCTCGACTGACCAGGCTGGTGCTAGCAGGGGTGCTGGTCCATGGACTGCACCGGTCGTACGCAGTCCGTTGTGATGGGCAGGAAGCAGGCTTCGAGGCATTCGGTCCTGTGCAATGTGTTGCGCCAAGATTGGCATGTTGTACGCCGATGCTGTCGTTGGTGGACCACGACCTTTGGCACACGTTCGCGCTCCCAAACGCGAGCAGCATTACCATAGGCAGCCATCCGATTGGCCGAGCACGATCTGGGTGACGTCTCTGCAGAAAGGGGGCCTGGTAATCAGATCTTCTGCGGCCACCACACCCCAGACAGCACATTCACCAGAGAGAAAGAAACACGGAAGATCACTACTTGAGAAACACATTGTTTATTCTCTCCGCATCTGGTTACTGCCCAGCTGTGCATTACGTGCTCCAACTGCCGGGCAGGTACAACCAATCCCGCATCGAATCACCCTCTGTCATCCCGTGGGCGTGGGCGTGCGGCGGCATATGTAAACAATACTATTTGCTCGGGTCACTCTGCTGCTATGCTGACAATCAGCCTTGGTGACGTTGATCAGAAACTGCCGCGAGCTAGGCGGCGACATGGTCCAAACATCCGACTACTCTATTACGACTTCACCTCCAAAAGACCGCCGGCATGGACAGCACAGCAACTATTGAAGGCACGCTCGCAGCATCGCTTCACGATCCCGACCGCCCACGGACAGTGTTTGAGAATGCAGTCAGTCAAGGCAGCTGTCGGCTTTGCTGTCACCTGAAGAACCTTCGATCCTCGAGGACTTGTACAACTTCTTAATCTTCACTGGAACCGCCATTGTCCGCTGTTCGTTCGCGTCTGCACTCGTAGTTGTGGATGCTGGCAGCTTCCACACTAATGTGTTCGCTCTCGCTGATGTGTTCCTGCTTGGCTGTAAGTTTATGCGGCCGTTGCTATTCGTCTGTATGGCTCGAGCTGTAGATTGTTCATGTTCATAGTTATTGACCGTCGCAATCCGTCCTCAGCACGGGATGTAGAAGAGGAAAGAGATTGTAGACTTCGGTAAACGCGATCATGTGAAGCTCACAAAACGTGCAAAAAGTTACGCGAAGCATTAGCTTGCCCAGCCGAGTCCATTTACGCTCACTGCAGGACCCTACAAACCCACACCCGGCGCCAACAACCTCGCACAGATAACCACAGCCTCGGAGCATTACCATCCCCTACTAGCACAACTACAGCGACTCAACACGACATTGGAGCTTCAACAAGCTCTGGGGCTGCCGGCTAGCCTCGCAAGCATAGATCCAAAGCTTCAGCACATTCTCGCGATGCTGACCGACCTCACCAACCGCGAACCCACGCATTTCGAGAAGTTGATGCCTCCGTAGCTCGGAGCCAAGCCAGGAGCTCAAACCGGCAATAAGTTCCTCGACCTGCCAGGCCAATTCGCAACTGCATAGTTGGGAATATTCATGCTTCAGAAGCCTGTTCCCCTGGTGGCAAAGTGCCGTGCGACGGAGCGAAAGTTTGATCTGCAAGGACTAAGCTGGCATTCCAGAGTTAGATGGATGCTGTTTCTTGCAAGCACGAGAAGAGCAAGGTGCGCGTCATCATCCAGCAGGGTATTGCAATCAGGAAGTGATGAAGAGCAGCTAAGAATGTAAAAGCACAAGGCGAGCGTGCGGCCGTCCTGCATTGTGCGCCTTGTGACGTCCAATGCCGCAGATATCCACTCCGTACATCGCCCGAGATCCCAACACTCGGATCTAGGTGCCACGAGAGGCAACAACACACTGCACAGCATGCAAGACGGCAACGCTCGTCTATGCAGTCGAACAGTTAGGCGAAGTGTCATAGTTTAAGCTCTTTGATGGCATATGTAGCTGACTTGCTTCTGAGTTGTAGCACTTGGCGAGATCCACAAGGCAGGCAAGACAGGATACATTGGCCTCTCCGATCGCTCAGTCAACAAGACCCTCTGTACATCGAACTCCATCCCCAAGGTCGATGCAATCCGAGCAGAGTACTCTGCCTTCGAAATGCTGCACGAGACCAATGGTCTGATCGACGCCGCAAAGGACCTCAATCTAGCCTGCGTGACTGACAGCCTGATCGGCTATGGCTGGCTTGTTGACGACTTGCAATACCAGCGTCCAGACGATTTCGCACCCGACGACTTCCGTCGCACGATACCAGAGTTCCCAGGGGAGAAATTACACAAGAACAAGTCGATCGTCGATGAGCTCATGAAGCTTGCCAAGCGAAAGGGATGCCCAGTCACACAAGTTGCTTTGACCTGTGTGGTGTCTCACGGTATGATCCCCATTCCCAGTACCACAAAGCCGCGCCGTCTGGAGGAGAGGAGAACATGGGCTTCGAGGAATGTGGAATCTTTGGATGTGGAGAAGCAGGAGATGAGGGCTATAGATAAGAAGGTCGAGCCTGCTTGGAACCGTTTCTCTGAGAGGGCACAGGTGATGGCTGAGCACTAGAATTAGTGGCAGTGTTTTGCTCTGTATTCTTCCCACCTCTTTGAACCATACGTACTGCAACGTGCTAGCATTTCGTCTGTAGTAGTGTGCCTTGCGTCTTAACAATACTCCAGTGCCATCGCTGACCCAGTTAGACTTCACCGTCCCAGTTTAGAACCAGATCTCTATCAGTCGCTCGCTGACTGCGCTGGGTAATAGCACGCCCGATTCGGTGATGATACCAGATATGAGGTTGGGAGGCGTGTAGTCAACCGCGTCCTCCGGCTTCCAGGCCGATAACACAGTCTTGGTCTTAGCAGGTTCCATATCCGCAACGCCTTCATCCGACTTTGCCTCGTCGTTCTCAGAGCCCTTCGCTGTCTTGAAATCGACCACGTTCTGCTCAATCCCCAGATCATGCTGCCCAAGCGGGTATAACCGTACAAATTTGTGTGACTCTGACACCACGTAGAATGGCTTTCCTGCAGCCTTCGCTAGCATTCCCAGCTGGTATGTACCCATTCTGCTGATGATGCCTCCGTTTTCCACTACGCCCTCGGCGCCAACGAAGCACTGTGTGACTTGTCCCAAGCAGTACGCGACAGCTGTTGGAGGGATTGTGGCAACTGGAATGTCTCGCTCCTGCAGTGCCTTGATGTTCTCCGCAGCTTCTGTGTCCTTCCCATCGGCTGCGACCACGTATATCACTCTAAAGCGAATGCTGCCGCGGCTTGAGGCATTACTCGATTCCGCGGCCCTCTTGAGCAAAGCGCCAACGACACGACTGCCGCCATTTGTGAGGATTGTGTTGCCGTCTCTGATGAACTGTCGTCCGAAGCCTGCTATTGTATCTCGTGCTGCCTTTGCACGTGCTACGAAGAGCTTTCCGTTCTGGACCAGGTGGTCGCGGATCTGCTCGAAATCGCCGGATAGGCCGCCAGGGCCGGGACGTTGGAGGTTCGTGATGAGGTATTGCTGAAAGATGTCGGTGCCGGCAGAGAGGGATATTGAGTTCGGTATACTGTCTTTGAGTTGACTTGTGAGTTTTTGGACTAGATCGAGCGTTTCCATAGAAGTCGTTGCTGGGGTATTGGCGAGGCCTAGGATGAGAGCTTCGATGGCAGCGACGGGCATAGTGAGCTCGGGATCTTCATTGAGAAGCTTTTTGTATGTCGAAACGACGTCGAAGTTTTCTGAAGTGGCCATGGTATTGGTTGTGTGAGCAGCTGTGGGCTGCAATCAATATGGTTGCTACATCTTTGACATTCGAAGAGACGACCCAGCCCAGAGCTCGACTCATAGAAGTCCGGACGGCTTGATGCACGTGACCACTTGATGCACGGCTTTTTAAACATTCACCAACATCTTATAACATTAATATCTCTATCAATACACAACGGAATGAAGCTAAATTGAAAACTAAGATACCTCTATATATAGTCTTTTATTTTGTAAGCTTATAGCTAC
>KZ106773.1:29073-108734 GCA_000504385.2 Exutisphaerella laricina CBS 326.52 | reverse complement strand
GCGGGGAGGGGGGGGTAATGTAAAGGGCTATGCCCTAAGTCTTGGCAGAGGTGGCCTATGCAGCTAGTAGCGCGTTAGTTACGCGTTCGGCTTAGTACCCGTACTTTTCCTTACGGTGCTAGCGCGATAGTTACTTCCCTCCTTATCGAACTTAGTCATTTCTACGACGAACTACCGTGTACACGTAGCTCGCCCGTAACACAATCAAAGCATGATATAGGTGTTCGAATTAGTCATATCCCGGTTCCTCTACTAGTAGAATATTTACGGCAAGGGAGATGTCTTGTTAGGGGGCAGCTGGCTACCGAACCGCACATGCGGCGTGAGAAGCACGTAGGCGTCCCTGGTTGGCCAATCTCGGTTCATTATAGTTCGATCCAGGACTGAAGATGTAGCAATATAGTTCTAGCCGCTCGTCATGGGGTGACGTCTCTTTACACTCTTCACGTGCTGACACCCAAGCCAATGGGTTGCTTCTCGTGCACCGCTTCTGCGGCGTCTGCTGAGAGACCTCGAGCGACCAATCCTCCAAAATCAACTCCAACCTCTGCCAATACAACGGCTTGACCCTTGGCGGTCTGTATGCACACACGCCAGACCTCACTCTCACGATCAACACTGCTGAGTTGTCGCTCCAGAGCAGAGTTGAATTCGTCAACCCTCTCCTTCGCCCACCGTACTACTGCACTGCCGCTTGTCATTGGAAATGACTGAGTGAACGTCCTGAATGTGTGTAGCAATAACGTGAAAATCGTGAAAGCCAGGGCATGAACATATGGTTCGAGGGCGCCAGTGAATGGGAGTTGTCGTGTACGTATTCGGATTGTTTCCGTTCTACTGGACAGATATGTTTGGCGTGCGAGTTCTTCAAAGCCGAGCCGTAGCAGCCACGAGACGTTCTCTTTGGTTCTGTCCATGCCGCTGCTGGCATGACCGAGTTGCCTAGCAACACTGCTTGCGAGCTTACTCGCCCGTTCATTGACTTTAGCTTGAATGATTTCCTGGGCAGCAGCATTACCCTTGATTCCTCGCGCCATCTTGCGCAGTGTCTCAACACGGGCGACCGCCTCTTCAAAACGTTGGAGCGCGATGTCAATATCGAGACCATCGATCTGAGATTCGACCCATCTTATGCTTTGAGGTCGGCCATCGGCATCGACGAGCACAGAGTTGCTCCTGCTTAGACCACCAAGCTTGCCATCTTCGCCGACAAGGTCATTGCCAGCAGCGGCAGCTTTCTTCAACAAGCGAGGATCTCGTCCACTAAGCGCCGAAAGCTCATCCATTGCTTTTTCTCTTCCAGCATGTTCTGCCGCAAGTTGTTTGCGTTGGTCTTCTTGTGCTTTGCGAAATGCTACGATCAGGCCAGCTTTATCTGCGCTATCGGCAGTGGCATAAGTGAAACTCTCGTTGCCGGCGCGGACATTGATGGCGTTCGCAATAGCGCGATTCTCCTTGGTGTTGTTGTGTCCGATAGATGTCGAAGATCTGGTGCTGATATCTGCCAGTGAGACGTCATGTAAAGGCCAGCACCTCTCAGCTACGAGCGTGGTCTGTGTCTGTCCAGCAGGATTGTACATGCTCATACGATTGCCCTTTCCAGAAGGTGTGTTGTCAACAGCTCGTTTCTTTTCACTAGCAACCAGGAGATGGTCGTTCAGTAGCACCAACGCAACCCTTCTTCGCGGCTTCCAAGTAGCAGCATTGAGCTCAACCCATCGCTGGCTCTCCATAATGATATGCCTCCCGGGTAAGGCAGGCAGATACTTCTGGCTGCCTTCGACTCTCTTCCACAAGGTTTGCAAATGGGTGCTCCACATGGCCTCCAGGTTGGCAACGCTGGTCCTATTGGCGCGCTTCCTGTCGGCCGCGCTGAGCGTGCTCGAGGAGCTCAAGTCAGCACCCGCAGCACTGGTAGCATGGCCTAAGGCACCAGTCAGCTCGCTCATGAGCGTCCGTAATGTTCGCATCTCCGTCTTCAGCTTGTCTGCCTCCTTGGAGATCTTAATGAACTGCGTGCGATTTTGGTAGACATTATGCTGTAGATCAGAGTCGGTGTGTGCTTTGACGTTCTGCAAGTCCTTCTGATATGCGTGAATGTCGCTTTCGGTGGCATCGGCCAGCAAGCTCTGAACATACTTCTCCACGTGCAGATTGGGATCCTTCAAGGCGCGCATGTCCACCTTCAGTCTGCCCTTGGCTCGTTCAGGACTTGCACGACCATCTCGCGAAGGCGGCGGTCTGGATCCCGCTCGCAGACTGGATGCGTCTCCAGCATACTGTGCTGGCATCGCAGGCATTGCCGGCATGGGCGGAGTAATGCCATCCTGAGGGTTGCCGCCTGCGAAGCGTGTGCTGTATCGTCGCTTCACCAGATCACTCGTCTGTTCGCCGCCCAGCTTCGGTCGTTCCCGTGCGGTCGCGCTGCTCGTGCCTGAGTCCTGCGTCGCGACGGTCCATGTCGAGTTGCTGCGGCTGGCGGAAGCGCTCCCAACGCTCCTGTCGCCGTTGCTATCGCCCTGCTGTACCGGGGCGGAGATGGTCGGTCGCGTCGCTGTCGTCTTCTTACGACGCAGCGAGATGCCTTTGCTATCCGACATGGCGGCGGCGGTTACGACTATAATGCGAAGAGCAGCGAAGTCAATGGCATGCCAGTGGTGTCGCAGTATGAGCTGGAGACATGACGCGCCAGCCCCGAGCTTGCGCGGGCCACCCCGGTGGAGCTTTTACAGTAGAGTCGTCAGGCATTCAGGGTTCGATCTCCAAAGCAAGCCATCAATCATACCTCACAGACAACCACGGCACCCCAAACGACAGCACACACATCAGCTCCCCCCATCGGTAACACCGTCGCCTTATCTCTTGGATCCGTCACACATGCACCTTGATAGAGCGCAGGCATGGCTTCGACAAATCCTTCATCAGGACCTTCCACAAGCACAATCGCAGTCGCAACAGCAGGAGCAGTCGCGACCGGTCTTCTTGCATATGCGCTCTACTTCGATCATCGTCGGCGGACGGATGCGGAATTCAGGAAGACGCTGAAGAAACAACACAAGAAGGTGCAGAAGATCTCGGAGGAAAGCGCGAAGCAGGCAGAGCAAAGCCAGAAGCAGAAGATCAGGCAGGTGGTGGACGAGGCAAACGAGGAAGGCTTTCCCCGCGACCCAGAGGATACGGAAGCATACTTTATGCAGGAAGTCGCGAGAGGCGAGAGCATGTGCACAGATGGATCGGACCCGGTCGATGCAGCCTTGTGCTTCTACAAGGCGCTCAAGGTGTACCCGCAACCAAAGGAGCTGATTCAGATCTACGACAAGACGGTGCCGAAGGTAATCACACGTTGGGAGGAGCGCGCGACGTGCTTCGACATGGTAGATCGTGTCCGAGCTGTGCTAATGTGGTCCGCAGCCAATTCTCGACATCCTCGCCGAAATGATCGCAGTCGATCCAAGCATATCCGTCAGCGGGTCATCAGGCCCGGGGTCCGATGCTGGCTCCGCTGGCGGCATCGAATAATGGCCTCTCGCAAACGATCGACTATTTCGAGAGCTCTCCCCCAGTGTTCTTGCCTGGGGAAAGAGCATGATATGGCATTAGCGGCACATAGAATCCGGTCTCTTCTCAGAGTGTATAAAGGCTGTACAATATCAGACGATTCAGTAGCCCGGAAACAGTCAAATGCACGAACGTTGAACATAAAGAGTTTGGCTGATAAAAGTATAACCTGACAGTAGCTCGAATATTCAGGAATCAACTTCAACTTCATCCCGACCTTACTTGGATGACGTTCCCGTTCCCGTGTTCTCGGTTCCAACAACCTTGACATTACCATCACCATGGCGGAGGAAGCAATCGAGAAAGACGGCCAAACAGTCCTCGCGCTTGCACGCGAGGTTCGCGATATGATCCGGGGACTCCTGCTGCATCAATGTAGAAGTCAGCACGTGCGCGGTCAACTACGCAGTTGGGACTAATTCGCTATCAGTTTATTGACCAATACTGAGGGATCCCTAGTTCAACTGTCACTACACTCAATGGAATAGCAATGATCTTTGACAACTGTGATGGCGTCGATTCGCATTTGTTCGATGGTAGCATCGGCGGGCGACAGTGCGCCACGGAGATAGGCGAACGGTGATGAGGTGGTCGAGCGATAGGACGCATGCTGCTGCTGGGAGCAAGACAGACTGCAACACATTCTCTGTGTCTAGTTTTAACCCTCGACTTGGTCGTATTACTCAGCTTCGGCACGCTCTAGAAGTCGCTTTTCGTCGCTTCACCTTGCGACGCATGTTCTCAACAAGCCCACGATCGAGCTCTCGAACACGATTGCGTCATTTGAAGGACCGCGGTTGGGAGCTTTATTTCACTTTGTGTCTCAGAGGTCAGAGTCTCCCAGATAAAAGATGCGCTGTGAAGTCGAGTCGAATGTCCTCGTGGGTCATGTCGCGGAGTTCAGCTTGATCCTGTGGTCGGCGCGATCTTATCGAGTAGAATGATGAAAGCTTCGTGGCAGAGCGAGGCGATGGCATGTCAAGTTGTCTTTCCAGCGACGTGCTGCTTTCCCGCGGGTGTGGTGAAACTCCGTATGGGGTGCTTGGCCCCTAAGTACGAGTGTCGCAGCTGGTGGCAGAGGCCGAAAGTCTACGCTCGAACACCAGTAAGTGGGCACAACCCTCACTTCTACACGTAATCTCGAGCTGATGTGTCGTGGATATCCTGTGCTGTGCTGTGCTGTGCTGTTCTGTCGGTGACTTTGGATGAGCCTCAAGCTTCGAGCTGTTTGATCGGCGAACAAGTGCAGCGAGATCTTTCCAAATTCCAAAGAATGTTACATATCGAGTCGGACTGAAGAACACAATCACTTATCATCTTGATAGCTTCTAGTTGTGTTCTCGTTGACCCTCTGGTTTTCTTCAGTCCGTGCCTCGGGTCGCGCATGCTTCACGATCCTCCACGACTATGCTCTCCCCGATCTGACCTGTAGCAAATGATACGAAGAGAAGGGCGGCTTGTGATGGATCTCGTCACTGAAGATGCCGCCAGTCTCAACACGTCCACAAATTTCGAGGTCGGACAAGGTACTTGTAGCTGGTCTTGATTTCCTCATTGTGTGACCCGGCTGCCACCCGCCTATCGCGAGAGGTGCTCGAAGCTCGCTGCGCACAGCGAAGAAAGCCTCTGTGCCACGGGACAATACTTTTATCACGTGGCCGGGGGTCGAATGCATATTTCAGGACTGGAGAAGTGGAATGTTGTGTTGGCGTAGAAGATGCCGTGGCATTCTGCTCGGAGCTGGCGATTCACCTCCAGGATGGAATGACACATGTTGTCCACGTGGAATAGGAACGGCCAGACTCTTTGACGATGACTCCATGGTATACTCCGTTCCTGCTCCCAGGACGCAGCCCCGATAGCGCAGACTCCTCGATAGGTGCAGGATCCTTGGTTTCTACCATCTTTCAACGTTTTCGAGTGCTGTAGCTATATCTTTGTTGAATGACGTTGGAAGTGCTGGTGTTGATCTGGCTCAGGTCAACTGATCACAAAAGCAAATAATGCAATGCTTGCTTGCTGAGCGCACTGTTTGGCCGCAAATGCATGCGGACGGTCGGCATGACGTTTGTCTCATACAAACAATCTGCATACTGCAGGACTCCAGTGTCACACTACGATTTCACAAAGCCGAGCTGTGCACACAGTAGTGAGTAAGATTGGCTGGCACTGAAGTTGCAAGTGCATGAGTGAACTCAAGAGGTCAGGTGTAACGTCACGGCTGCAGGCGCCACTTTCGAAGCTCAGAGCTGTTGCGCTGGTGTTGAGACTGGAAGTTAGAGGTCCTCTTATCATATATGGCTGAACACAATCATCAGCACTACCGAGTGGGACTGACGTCTATATCGTACGTTGTAGGGCAGACGTGTGTAACCCGAGCAAGTCCACACGTGTTAGACTTCGACCATGGCTGCTGTGAGGATATTTGATTCGTGCTTAATCCATCAAAACCCAAGCACTGTGCAATGCTTCTTGTAGTCGTACCTCGAGGTTGGGTGTAGTAGTGCGCGATCCATGGCGAAGTTCCAAGACTAGTCTTCCCGAGCAAAGACCCCGTGCATATCTGCACATGAAGCGTTGTGATTACAAGGCGACTGTGGGAATCTCATGCACGACGAATCTCCCACTTGATATCCGTGATGCTCACTTCTTCCCCAGCCTTCTCATCGTAGTCGAACCACTCACCCTCGGTCAGATCAATGCCAGAGAACCTAGTGCCGGACTCGATGCCAACAGCTTTCCACTCGCCCTACTGCAGTATTAGCAACCGTTATGACAAGTAGCGGGGTGTCCTCATGGTACATCTGGCTTGAATTCGATGAATTCTAGTCCTCTACAATCAATCGTAATGACGTTCTGCAGCTTAGCGGGACTCTGTTGAGAGTAGGATTTTGGTGCGTCGATGATGTTTGCGGAGTGTTCTCTCTGTTCATCTGCATCAGCTCTGGAGCCGCATATGCAGTCTGCGTATTGCAGACCTTGCAGTTCTTACATCGCCACACGAAGTTGGCCTCGCCTCTGCTGCCGGATTGCTCGTTCTGTTCCTGCGAAAGTCATCAGTAAGAATCTTGTTTTGATCCGAAATTATATCACAAAGACTTACAAAACGGCTCACCGACACGAAGTTCGGATGAATCTCGCGACATGATGTGCATTGCACCTTGAAAGTGTAGTAGAAGGGCGTTTGCGCAGTATCTTCCGGCTGAAGGTCTGTGACGCTGATCCCGGGTCAGTCTGCCGACACGCGAATTTTTGGAGGGGACAGGTTGAAGATACCTCTCAAGCTCGGCGGAGACTGCCAATGCCAGCATTGTGATGGCGTTGTTGTTGAATGTCCATCACCATTTGGACCCCCCTCGAACGGCGGCGATGAGAACTTGCGGGGTGGAGATTTTGCCAAGACAAAGCGCCGCCAAGATAAACAACACACTTCTTGTATTGTATACTGTAGTATCGTACTGTATCGTATTGGATCGCTAGTGTATCGTATTGGATCGCTAAGCATAACTCTCATTATCTCGGCTGCTGCTCGCCCACAGGGTTCGACGGCGCATGCTGAGACGATGAGGGTACCCGTAGGTTCGATTATCAGTTCATCTTTGCTGCTATCTACATAGGCATCAGCACCCGAAGGGACAGGCCATTAACGGATCTGGCTTGCTCGCGCAACTCCCGTCTCCTCCCCGCCGCGAACGACAACAGCGTCAGCATGAGCACGAACAGAAACAGCACGAGAACCCAGTTGAAGTTCTTGGCTGTGGTATGATAGTAGCCTGGCCAGAGTGACCAGAAGAAAGACCATGCCGCATAGACAAACGCAATGCAATTGATCGACATTCCAGCACGGCCAAGTGACCATTTAGCGTTAGGAAGTGTTGCACAATGCAAGCGCTGCATGATGAGGCAGCCGATGGAAGTCATGTAAGTAGCCATCAGACAAGCAAGGCACAAGCCAACCATGGTCTTTAGCGCCGCCTCGCTGACAATGGTAAGGATGGAGATGATGCTTGTGAAGGATGTTGTGCATAGAATGGCGTTTAGCGGCACTCCCAGGGGTCGGTTTACTCTGCTCAATGTGCCGGAGAACACGAGTGCCTTGTCGCGACTGTCCTCGGGTCAGCAACGGCGCAGGCTGAGAATCAAGCTGGCGCAGCATCACAACTTACCCGAAAGCGTACAGATGCCTGGAGGTTGACACCATGGTAGAAACCGCCACCATCACAATCAAGACGAGGGTCACGACTGTGAAGGCGGTGGTGGCTTGCGCAGCCTGCAGGGAGTTGTTCAAGACATATACTAAAGGCGGAAAAGTCTGGCTCAGAGCGCTCTCCACATTGCCGATGTTGAACACGTAGGTGACGAGCGTGATCAAGGTGATTGGTGTATTGATGAGAAAGCTTGCGACCATGGTCTGGGGCACTAAGGTATCAGCGTCGTCGACTTCCTCGGCGATATGGGCAACCGCATCAGAGCCCAATGCGATGAACATCGCGCTCGACTGACCGACAAGAGTTGCAAGTCCGACTTCCGGCCAATCGCCCCCGTAATTGCTGAACCGAGTGAAGACATCCGCCGCGGACACTTTCGGCGCCAGGACCCACAGAGACACAACGATCGGCACGAGGGCGAAGACGTGACAGAGGGCGAAGAAGCCTTCCGCTATGGAGATGTGGCTGGCAGCGACCGCATTAAATGCTGAGATGACGACTGCTACTGCCATGGTGAGAAGTCCTTGCTGCCATGCTCGGCTTTCAAATCCTGGATGGTTGAGCTCTGCCAATGCCAGTACTATGCCTGCAACGATGTAGCAGAGTGCGCTGAACCTGGCTTGCCACCCCACGGAGCATAGCCAGCCCGAACAGTAAGAGAGGCACCGTTTGTATGGCGGCGGGGCGAAGCGGTCTGTCCACCTGTATTGGCCTCCAACTTCAGGAACCATACTTGCCATCTCGGCCAGGGACAGTATGATGAAAAGTTGACCAATGTGACAGGATATCATCGTCCAGAACAAGCACGGCAGGCCGCCATTGAGTAGAGCATTCGAATGGGCGGTCAAGAACACCTCCCAAGTGCCCATCACCAGCGTCGTAAAGCCCATCATAGACAAGTAGCGGAAGTTGTTCTGGATCTCCTGCTTTCTGTCGTTACGCTGTCTGAATTGCGGCAGTTCTGTTTTGGCTCCCCCGCCGAACGTCTGCTGCCTTCGCGAAAGCTGGAATCCATAGTCAGGCGTACGCTCTGTCTCGAAAAGGTAAGGTGTCAAAGGAATGTTAGAGCCGGAGAGCTTGTCGGACTGCTGTCGGGCACCAAGATGAGGTTTGAGGGCAGGATCGGTGTGGTCCATGTGTTAATAACATGCAGGTGTAGGGGTGTGGAGATGTTCCAAGGGGTATAGTCTGGGTCGAGGATATGCTTATAGGCATGAGAATAACGACCACGGAGCAGGCAATAAGCGCGATTCTTCTTGCGAGTCCGCGTTGCACCTGCCAGTCGACTTTCGGCATGCCGATGATGAACGTCACTGCTCCCGAAACTGCAGGATTCCCAATCGACTTCGTTGCGCATAGTCATGGCTCGCCTACATTTACGTACATGTATCATCGACTTATACACAACATACTCGACCTGGATCTTGCGACCATTCTCTTCCTGACAGCACCGATAACGACTATGCGGCGAGCATAACTTGATGCCTCGATTCTACCTTCCTGCAGGTTCATCCTACATCGCTATCACTACCCTAGTCTGCATCTTTTGGACGACTCTTCTCTTCAGCCTCCGTTTGTTCTTGCGGAGGAAAGTCAACGGTCCGTTTGGATGGGATGATGCCGCCTGCGCGGCTGCGACAGTGACTGGCATTCTGCAGTCTTGCGTAGTACTTGCCGCCGTACACTATGGTCTCGGAGCAAGAGAGGAGACTGTGTCAGCTCACGATCTGGAGATATGCTTCATCTTGATCTGGCTCTCTCAACTCTTCTTTGTCGTCGCAATCTGGTTCTCGATGCTGTCAGTTGCTCTACTGACGAACCGCATCACCACAAGCAAGAAAGTACTCGCATGTGGCTGGGCAGTCTGTATCGGCTCGAGTGTCTGGGTCATCATCTCGGTTGCCACTCTGGCATTCCAATGCAACACGCCAAAGCCATGGAACTTCGTCCCGCCAACTCGATGTTTGAACCGATGGCGTCTCTGGCTTGGCATCGTGATCGTCAGCGGCATCGCTGAAGTCTGTTTGATAAAGAATGCTCTATTCTTGGTGTAGAATGTCAAGATGCCCAGAGCCGCCAAAATGAGGATACTTATCTGTTTCGGTCTACGGCTCTTGTGAGTTACATCTAAAGTGCGATCAAGTTACACACTAATTGCCACGTTCGCAGAGTGCTCCCACCAGCATTTACACGTCTGAAGTACATATATCAGGCAATCAACGGCAACGATACGACATACGATCGGATCAACGTCAACATCTTGACACAAGTCACTATGCATATCAGTATCATCCTAGCAACGGTACCATACGCCAAACCTTTCTTCGTGGTATTCGAGGGAGGAGTCTTTCGATCGCCACCTGGCACCATCACACTGCAAGCCAGTCGGGAGAGTACAAACAACAGTCACGAAAGCTCTGCGACTAACCCAAGCGCGGCGCCTCGCAACGTGCCGATCATATAGAATCATCGCGACACTTGGGCGAAGCCTTCCGGACCTGCGATTCATGATGACCCGTCTTCGAAGAAGTCCCTAGCTAGACTGATGTCGAAGAACTGGAATCGACGCATCACGTTTGCCAAAAAGCCTTCCATTTCCATGGTCATTCCCTTGAATGACCTGAGCAGAACTAACAGTAGTGCCATCTCATCCTCCGGATCCTCGACCGCCGGACCTAGCACACGCCCGAGTCCTTGGTCGAGTAAGCACACCAGCTACAGCAAGCAGTCCAAACACATCAGCCTCTCCAAGCTGCCACGAGCTCTCTTGCCAAAATCATCACTCTCTCGCACCGAAGGCGGTGACAGCGACCAAACGCCCTATGCGAGACGACGCCGGCGTCAAGACTCAGCAGACCTCTGGTTTGATACCTGCAACGAAGAAGGTCAGGCAGTAACAACCATCCATCACGATCCAGACGACGCCGAGGCGCGAGCTCGCAGACGGTCTCTCAACACCGAAGCAAGGCAGCATCAGCGCGGCCGTGGGATCGAGCAAAGGCAGTCTTTCAGAGTTACGTATGAAGACGTGTACAATGCTAAGAGTATTGCGGAGGAAGCGAGGAGAAAGCAAGAGACAGCTGACGAATTGCGGCAGTTGGGTTGGTTTAGAATTGAGCAGCAGCAGTCGTTCCAAATCAGTCACGAGGATAAGCCGGAGGGTGGGTTCAAGGATGTGTTTACAGGTCCGGATTGTTGTGGTGCGCGTGGATCATAGTGTTGCACCTGTTGATGGGAGCAGTGATTAATCCCATCGCATCCATACCATCGTACGAATCCAAGTAACGGTCTTTCAGTGCGAACCCAGTCTTCATATCTCCAGCTTAGCCTTCCTTAATCCTCTCCCTTCAGCATTTCCTCAATGTTCTCCAGATCCTCGGCATTGTCGATTTCGATGATTCTCCCGGCCTCACTCGTATTGCGCATCAGCTCCTTTGCTCCAGCGTACAGCATTCGGTTCTCAGCATTGCAGGTCGCCTATGCGAAGCGTGTCAGCACTGTCACAGCTAACGCCCGTGGCTCTGTTCACCGGAAGGTAGTTAATCATGACATATGGCACTGAGAGTCGCCCGCTTGACATCGTCAAGGGATATGACAACAGGATGTATCGAGGCGTGTTGTCAGGCAGCTCGTCGTGAAGTTCTTGGATGTTGTCGTAGACTTGTCCGTCTTCGGGCTTGATTTCCATGTTGCCCTTGTCGATGAGGTCTTCTATGCACGATCAGAGCTGTGGCGTGTACTCGCTTGCCTTGCCGAAGAGACTGACATATTACTGCTTGAGGGTCTTTAGCTCGCGAGGTGCCGAGACGAAACTTCCGTAGTCTCTCTTTCGTTTCTGTTGAGAAGGTGTAGAGGCGTGATTCGGAGGACTGGACAGATTAGCAGTGGTCGCATCAGTTACACTGTTGGCGGCATACCATTCTGAACAATAGACAAAGCCGTTGACGCTGACTGTGTGTGGTAGTTCAACCTTCAGATTTTCTTGCTATCCTAGCACTGCATGTGAAGTGGGAGCGAGTCTCTGGCTCTGGCTCTGGCTGGAGGTTGAACGGCGGGGGGCATACTACCCCCTAGCCGAACGTCCAAGCGGACCAAGTGCATCATTCATTTAATTCCCCTATCACCAACACCCAGAACCACTCCAGCAATGCGATAACGTCGACGACCAATGTTCACCCGACTCAACCAACTTACACGACATCTCTCGCGCCCACTGCCCAAGTATTCTCCCACCAGCGGAGCAGCAGCAGCAGCAGCAGCCGTACATGTAGCATCTCGAGGCTCAATCCTGACATCATCACTCATGATGTCTTCGGCCGCAGAGAACAGTAAGAAAATGATCCATACCGCAGCATGCCTCATAATAGGCGATGAAGTCCTCGGCGGGAAAGTAGGCAACATCCAAACCCGACATCCAACTATAGCAGAATGCTAAGGCTAAACAGAATGCTTGAAATCTAGACAGTCGACACCAACTCCGCCTGGCTCGCCAAATACTGCTTCTCCCTCGGCATCGCCCTCAAAAGAGTCGAAGTCATCGCCGACGACGAATCCGAAATCATCGAAGCCGCCCGTCGCATGAGCAGTACCTATGACTTCGTCGTCACATCTGGAGGCATTGGACCAACTCACGATGACATAACCTACCAATCGATCGCAAAAGCCTTCGACCTCCCACTCGTGCTGCACGAAGTCGCCTACGAGAAAATGAAGAGACTATCGAGACCAGATCGGAACCCCAACTTCAGCTGGGATGTGGATAGTCCTGCCAGAAGGGCGAAGCTGAGGATGATTCAACTGCCATACGATAAGGATCTGCCCGATGAGGATCAGGTCATCTTCGTCGCCGACGATCTCTGGGTGCCGGTCAATGTTGCTAATGGTAACATACATATTTTGCCTGGCATACCCCGACTATTTGAGAAGATGCTCACAGGGTTGAAGCCGCGACTCCTGCCTCGATTGGTGGACCCAGAAGGCAAGGGCGTGCATAGGATATTGTTCAGCACACCTTTGGCGGAGAGTGAGGTGGCAGACTATCTCACGCAGCTCGCGGCAAAGGCTGAGACAAAGGGCGTGAAAGTGGGAAGCTATCCACGATGGGGCAAGTCGCGGAATACTGTGACGTTGGTGGGTAAGGACAAGGAATATATGGAGTCGTTGGTGGCCCAAGTGGCAGAAAATGTCAAAGGACGAAGGATACAAGTTGAGGGAGAGGACGACAGCGATGGAAGTGACAAGGATGCATGAGCAACAGAGCAGGAAATTGAAGTGTGATCTCGGTATTGTCTGAGGGAACACAGTCTATGCAAAAACACCAATAAATAATCCACTCCCAGGAAGATGGCATCCGCTGACGCAACGCTTTCGTTGAAACCGATCACTTGCTTGGTCGAGGAGTCCACGAGCATCGGGATCAGCAGTGTATGCCATTGTCCCTTCGTAACCACCGCACCATCTTGACGAGCGTGAGTGTCGGGGCATGCGCTAGTCCCTAGGTGTATGAGTATATGCTTGGCCTCCTTGTAGGCCTAAAGTTGTGGTAGATTGTGCGTCTACTTTCGCTTCCTCCTTGCACGAACAATGAAACTGGTGCGTGAAGCACGTGGTTGCACGTGTCCGTGCTGCAAGTGTTACCTGCTCGTGCATTGGAGTTCGCGCTGGACTCTGTTCATCATGCTTCGGGAGTTTGAACAGTGATAGCGGTACCCAGCGTGTCGTGGTCGTCTTTGAGGAAAGAAATGCTTCATTAATGAAATAGTCTAAAACAGCAGCCGTGGTATCAAATGTAATCGGCCTTTGAGGCGAGAAAATGTAAAGCCGACTTAAACACAACAGCCGTCAAACATGCTCTACAAAGCTCAATCACATAAGAGATTCCTCATGCAGTGAATTGTCTTCCGCTTCTGAGACACTCTCTCTGCGTCGAGAGTTTGGTGCATACTTATATAGGCCATCTTCCCTCCCTTTCGACCTAGACCATTTGCACGATATAGCGATGCAAGCAGCTCCCTTCCTGCTCTGAAGTCGCCGCCTCTTCGTTTCAAATGTCCTGGTTTTCTTTGTTCCTTGCTTTTCGTTGTGGCTTTTGCCGCCGCTGCCGTCGGGCATGCGTATCGCCCTCGCTCTAGTGAAACTCGTTCCGGATATCCAATGCAAGCCTTTGTCGTCTTCCGTGGTCCCGACACTGCTATTGTGCCGCCGTCTGAGCGCTCTACAGCGTGTGCGAAGCGGGTAGATCGTTGTGACCGGTGAGCAGTTTTACATTACTGTGCATTTGCCGCAGCACCCAGTGTCTTGATCACCATCTTGCACGTCAAAGTTCTCCTTTGGCTTACTTCCACTGCCTCCGCCACCAGGGTACCCTGACATGTCCTTGTTGTATTTCCGAATCTCGCGCACGATATCGTAGAAGGCGTTGTCAACATTGATGCGCGATTTTGCCGATGTCTCGATGAATTTGCAGCCGAAGTTCCGAGCTAGTTGCCGTCCCTCTGTGAAAGGTTGGGTGTCAGCAAAACGCTCAGGCAGCAGTAGCAGCAGACGCATGTGTGTGATGTCCGTGCGGGCCACGTAGGGACCATAGCACACACTCATGCTGGTCGTGCGGACGCGTGTAAGGATGACCAACCTTCTGTGCTCACTTGTCGTTCGCTCTCCAAATCACACTTGTTGCCAACGACGATTATGGGAAAATAGTCCTTGTCCTTGACTCTCAGTATCTGCTGCTGGAATGTGACGATCTCCTCGAAGCTCTGTCTTGACGTGATGCTGTAGACGAGGAGAAACCCTTCGCCCGTTCGCATGTACTGTTCGCGCATTGCGCTGTACTCTTCTTGGCCGGCGGTATCGAGCACATCTAGTAACGCGACCTCGTCGTCGATGACGCACTGCTTGCGATATGAGTCTGTGGTGCCGCGCGTCCGTTAGCATTTCCTATCGCGGCAGTCGCGCATTGAGAGGTGGCAAGCGCGATGAAGCATGCATGGTCGTACCTTCGATCGTAGGATCATATTCGTCGACGAAATGGCTCTGGATGAGCTGTATGGTCAGACAACTCTTTCCCACGCCTCCTCCACCGACGACAACCAGCTTGTATTCCCGCAGAAACTGGCGAGGCATGATGGTTAGCTAGGTGTTGTTCTTGGCGGGTGCGTCTGGGGGAGCACAAGGAAGCTCACTTTTGAAGCCATTGCGGAGTTGGCTGCTGGTGCTGCCGTTGTCGTGCTGTGGGTAGACTGTCAGACAGGCCGGCGACGCTCGGTCGGCAGTGATGAGGTGGAGTGCTCGGCGGGAGACTGTGACAGACGTGACGGACAAGAATGTGGAGGGCTGAGGGCAGCACGGAAAGTGTAGCGTTGGCGTTCGGCGGTGAGGCAAGGGACTTGGGTGCTTTAGTTCCCTGATGAGTTCCCACGAGGCGGTCTCGGCGTTGATTGCGAAGTATCGGTGCACCGATCAGTAATAGCAGACAGGGAGATTGACCAACGGCGATCTCTGAAGCAAGTCGCACTGCAAACGAGCGGCGTTTTGCACGACTTGGCCGTGTGTGGTGAGTGTTATGGAAGATGCCGAAGCAGCGTGTCCGTCTTTCAGGGCCGCCGTGTGGGTATCGTGCGTGCCAGTCGCGATGGCGGCTTCGATGGACAATTCTGGGGCGCGACGCAATCGTTGGTGCGATGTTTGTATGTGAAAGCAGGAGCAAACAGAGTGCAATGCAAAAGGCAGGAGGCGTTCTGGAAGGCAGAGAATCTCCCCGACACCCGAACGGAGGCTTGGTGAAGAGAGCTATACCTTTGTACATGCATACACCATCTCTGTCATCACCAGCGAGCGACACACAGGCCTGCACAGCACCGCACTCGGTTGCTTGAGCTCCCTGCACCGTCGTGCACACCAATCTCTCGTAGGCACAAATCTACACGCCCATGTACAGAACAGCTCTAGCGAATAGAAGCGCCAGCATTCTAGCGTCTTTCTAACCTCCTTGTACATGTCGCAACGCTCCACAAGCAATAATGATCGGCCTCGGTCCAGACGACCTTCGTTGCTGCCGCAGTTCGTCTAGGACGACTACGACGTTGTACGTACAGTACTCCCCTCGAACGACAGCCATTGAAGCAACCAGGATCATCGTAGTAACACTGCACGATCTCCGATGACATCTCTGCCGCTCGGCGGACCGTTCATCGAAGCCCAGGGCACGGTCATCAATCTTGCGCGGCAACACTACTGTACAAATCGTTGTCCTCAAAAGTAGCTTGCAGTAGACTAGAACTAGCTCGCTGGAGGCAGTTTGACCGCGGCGCAACCGTCACGATGCCTCACTGTATGTACTACCTGCCGAGTAGATAAATACATGTACGCTGGGTCAAAGACCACATGCCCCAGCAACAAGATGCCTACCACCAAGTTCTGATGGAGGCGACTATCAGCTCCGCTGACATACAAGCCACCCGAACACAGGTGTATGCGAGACTGCCTACATGTTTCTCCACGAAGCATGCTAACCTGGTGCTATAGCTCTCTATGGTTCTGACGCTTCTCCAGTCGGCATGAAAGACCGCACAGCAAGGCCCAGAAAGCATCTACGCGGCGACATCACTGTGTCACGGCGCCAAATGGTACACCACCAACGCGCATAAAGAGGAAGCGACCAAGCATCACTATACCATGGCGCCTAGAAAAGAACCACGTATACGCATTACCATGACAGTGCACGGGTACTCCAGATCTCGAACATGCTTCAGGCGATGTCGTCTTGACCAAGCCAGGGTCATCCCGTCCACATATGCAAGACCGCATGCAGTATGCAGTATGCAGCATGCACCGTACCTACCGGCATGCACGACCGTGTTTCCACCCGACGCACCTGGAGCTGATGGTGTAGCTGCGAAGTACATCAGTGGCTAGCGCCTGACAGGCACGGTGATGCGACAGTTGCGGACCGTACATTGCTCTGCATGAGCCAGTGGGACTTGAATCTATATTACGGCGTGCAATGATCACTATGCCAAGAATTTGCACCACATGCAAACGGACATGACAACCTCCAGGACTGATGATCCGTTGCGTGCAGACCCTCACCCGATGGCATTCCTGTAACATGTGCTCTTGCAAGCGAATGGTCCGAGGGCATCATAAAAGTAGTTGCCGCTTCATCGGACTCGCGGATCGTAGCATCGCGGAGCTTGAAGTAGTATCGCCAGTGGTAGACGAGTCGCTTCTGCTACAGGTTAGTTGACCTGGCACCCTGCTCCCCACCTGACCGTCCAGCGCCTGCCAGAGCCATGTGCAGGGTGAAGCGAGGTGCTGAGGGCTTTCGTTGCTGGCCATCAATATGGTATTATGATGTCGTACAAGCTACTACATTACTACACGACTAGATCAGTACCTCATGCCGCATTTCGCGGGTCACATCTACATCTCAGCCAGCAACAATCTCAGCTCCGCTTCCTCTTCCTTCTCGCGAAGGAGTACGTTCGCCGATTCCTGTACGCCAGCTTTGCTCAGCGTGATGTAAGTAGTCGCAGATACGAGCAGTATGTGGTCTGGCAAGCATTCCAAGCGAGCGGTGTTACTCCAGCAGATCTGTGCATCGAAGCGCATAGACATGAAGCGGCGACAGAGATCATCGAATTACCTCGACAGCTGATACAGAAGCGAGACTGTCTTCGTGGCCGACGGTTGACAGAAAGTGATGATGGTGATGGTATTGCTCTAGGGTTAAAGAACTTGGATGCCTTGCTAGCGCTGAGCATGCGCCATCTTTCGAACCGTGCAGCACTCGAGCGGCGCGCAGCGCGCTGCCCAAAATGACACTATACTGAGCAAGAATGCAACCTATGACCCCCAAATCCCTATACAGATGCGTTTCGCGGGAGGGTTTGGTATTTAGCCAGGGGCCAGTCGTGGTTGGCACTGGGATTTGTTAAGTTGCTCAAGAGGTAGCTTCTTGTAGTGAGCGAGAGATGAAATCCGCTAGGCAGCCATCGGAGACTGGCATGTTTCTAAGCTTCGTCTTCATTCCAGGTCATAGCGTCCAGACTCGAAGTGTATGTTCCGTAATCGTGGCAGGCTCCTCGCCTTCGTCGTCATCATCGTCCGACAGCTCCTCACTTCGCGAGCCTCCGCATGTCGCTAGCACAGCTCCCGTCGGATGCCACGCTGCGTTTGAAATTGCCGCATCATGCAGTTCCACCTCAGCATCAGGACTTTGCGCACCTCCTTTTGACCCAGGATCGCTCCACATCCTCACCATGCCATCCGTTCCCCCAGCCCAAACCTCGAATCCTCCGGCAGTCGGTACAACATCAAGTCCTAGCACTTGAGGTGTTTTCGCCTGTCTCCCCATCAGAGTCGCTACCTTTGAATGCGTACTCCTCACATCCCATACCTGCACCACGTCGCTCTGCCTCTCAGCTACCAGTAGATACATCCCATCGGGACTCCACTTCACACCCGTTATCCCACTCCCCGACTTTCCGTCCAGCTCAAACACAGTTGCACACTCTCCCAAGCCATCATCTTCAAACAAGGCCACTTCCCGTTCATTCGTTCCGACAGCCAGCATACCCTCAGAATTAGTCGCCATGGCACTAACGATCCCTTTCTTTCGGAGCTGCCATGTAGTCTGCATCTGCCCTCGCCGACCAGGTCTGAGTTTGACTGTGTTCAGAGGACCTTCGCCCATGCGTGTGCAATCAAAGGCAGCGAGGACATTGGTGCTGCCTGCTAGGAAATGGCGTCCATCTCGAGTGAACGTCAGGCTCCGGGCTGCGAGGTGGTCCTCTGTGGTCGGACTGACGAAGGGGTATGTTCCATGGACGGTATCGTAGTGGAGGGCATTCCGAAGTACTATGGGAACGGAGGTGCTGGCTGACAAGACGAGGGTAGTGGAGGGGTCTTGCAAGGTGTAGCCAGGATAGATGTCGAAGCTTTGTATGTTGCTACCAGACTGATAGGCGGCGTACGATTGTAATGTCACGGGCTCATACTGCTCCTCTAGCAGATCTGGTGGCAAGACGAATGTCCTGAGACAATGGTCTTCATTTTGGGTGATTATGGTTGTGCCGTCCGGGCTGAACCGGCAGTTGCGGAAGAAGTTGGACCGGCCAGTCTTTGTCAGTGTGGCGAAGGTATTGCCTGTTGATGCGACCAATTTTGGGCTGAGAGTAGCATCATCGTGGTGATCTTGAGAAGACATGTCGATGTCGTCGGTAATAGCAATTGAACATCTCGGCAATTTCTCCGACGATGCCGACCAAATTAACCTAGCGTTCGCCTCGAACTTCTGGATATTTCCATCACTCGTTTCTCCTTCATTACACATCTCATCACATCGAAAGACTCCCGAAAACAGATTCATTGCCCCCGATCAGCGTTAAGAATCAAGAAGTCAAGATGGTATGATGACAATCCTCAACCACATCGCCGGCAAGCTAATCTCGTGATCCTCCTAGACGACCGCGATCAAGTCCATCAAAGCCCTCGCGCCTCTTCTTGACCGTGTCCTCATCCAGCGCGCAAAGGCCGAAGCAAAGACCGCAGGTGGTATTTTCCTCCCAGAGACGGCAGTGAAAGAGTTGAACGAGGCCAAGGTGTTGGCTGTTGGCCCGGGAGCATTGGACAAGGACGGCAAGAGGATACCCATGGGTGTACAGGCTGGCGACAGAGTGCTCATTCCACAAGTATATCAAGACACGATACTGAGGTACGCAGGGGACGATACGCTGACAGAAAGTGCTACAGTTCGGCGGCAGCCCGATCAAGGTCGGCGAGGAGGAGTACTCCATCTTTAGAGATCACGAGTGAGTCCATCAAAGCACGACATGTTGTCGGCAGATTTCACAGAACTGACCTTGAAATAGCATTCTTGCGAAGATCAAGGAGTAAACGCAGTCCACCACGAGATACCCGCACCACGAAAAGCACTGTAGAAAATATGCATCGAGCGAACACGGCGCACTTGTGAAGCAAAAATTGAGCGCTTGTATTGTATTTGCTGACTGTAGTTACAACGTTTGTGTTAATACATCTCTACTCCTCGCTGTACGGCAAGAGGGTGGCCTACCGCTGCGCTGGTTCCGATGTATGTTTGACTTTTGAAGCTTCAGCTGACATGCTATACATGAACGAACGGTTGGATCTAAATTTCGAGCTGGCAATGCTTACGTACAGATCTATACCAAGCGCAGACACAATCAATCGTACGGAAAAAGATCGCACGGCATCACGCAAAGCCGGGCGTACCTTACCATGAGACTTTCCTTCGGCATTGGATTAGTGTTTTGTTGGCAGTTTCTCTTCCGTCTTCCTTGCTAATATTACCACAAATTCGTCGAGATGCAATCCGTTGTCGCGGCAGCCTTTGTGGTGCTCGCAAACTTCGCTCATGCAGCGCCACCACTGCATATGCAAGAGGATTGGCAGCCTCACGGCGCTTTTCCCTCGACGTCAGCAAGGACCACGGTCGATTCGCCCTTTCCAACATCCGCTGGTGAACTCCCACCGCCACTTGATCGTTTTCAGCTGCTAATGTTTACCGCCTTTTCTAGTGCCCACGCTGCGCACTTATGACTATATCGAAATGCTATCCAAGACTTCGGCATCTCCATCTGCGACTGGCACAACAGCACCAAAAACTTGTTGAATCCTTGTCCCTTCCTGGACGCCGCACCCTCTCCGTCGTTGCGAACGTCTTGACACTCGTCTTGGAGCGTCCTCCAAGTCAACCCCTGCTTATGCGCTCTCAACCAAGTGGTCTACCAAGTCTGCTCCAGTGTACGGTGCCTCTCCATCAGCGGCAAGGTATGCCGCCCGATTGCAGAGCTTGCAGTCTTCAGTACATCCACCCACCGCGTCCGGAAGGCCTTCGCGCTTTTGCGGGTTGGTTCCTGAGCGGATCTGCTACCATCGGGAACCATCATGTTCTGAGACGACCGCTGGTTATGCAGCGCCCTACAAGTCGTCGACTAAATTTTGGGCATGCTTACGATACCTGGCCAACGAATTTTCCATCTTTCCACCAGTCTCCTTCCGGGCCAGCATACGTATCATCAAAGCCGACGGCACATGCTCAACCCCGTCCTGTAAGCCAAGTACTACCGGCGCCAATATCTGCACCAGTAACCGCCGATATAACTTGCTCCGACGACTGCCGCGAAAACAATCTGCCGAAATGTCCTTGGGTCAATGTCAATCAGGACTCCTGCGATGCCCCATGCCACTATTTGCCCACGCCCAAGCTCCCTTGTGAGCCTTCTTGCAAGCGAAGTCGAGTGCAGAGATGTCCTCGGGTTAACGATGATAATTATCCCTCAAATACTTCGCCGGTCACCAAGACTCTCAAGTTTGGTGCTGGTGAACGTTCTGGAACGCCCAAGCCTGCTTATAAACTGCGACGCGGGCCTAGGCCACATTGGCCTTGGGCTGCTTATACATCTGGGGCACAGTCTGTTTCTACCCCGGCAGTCTACTGCAGCTCAAGGGAGGCTAGCTCGTATGCAACGCCCACACTGCCAGTGAAGGAGGGTCCCGACCAGGCTGGCTTCTGTGCTGGCCCTACGTCTCCAGTCGACGCTGCTCATGGCAAGGAGAAGCGTGGTACAGACTCGATCGACGAAAACACAACCGACGAGGATTATGTTATGTACCACCACATCAAGAACATTGATCGGAGAACTGACGAAGTTGAATGGGACATTGCCGCAACCCAGCCGTCCAAGGAGTCCAAGGAGTGGCTGCAAAAGTTTCTGCGAAAGACAAAGGAGCGAATGAAGAAAAAGCTTGGAAGCGTGAACAGGGACCTCATGGAGGGCTATTCCATTGGCAGAGCTCGCTGCGGTGCAGGACACACGGCAACCTTTAGAGTTCAAGCTATGTCGAAGCTCGCCCCAAAACAAGCATTGGAAAACGTAGGCGGGCACGATTTTATAGCCTCCATGAAGGGCTACTCGAAGGGAAGATCTCGATGCCCCTTGTACGCGGCGGTACCTTCAAATGGCGACTATCGGAATGACCTTTTCACGAGTGCGCCTCATCTCGTTCCCCTCCCTGCCAGCGCTCCGACTCCATCAGGTGTTTCCTACCAAATCGCTACATATGCCGGCTACCCAGCACATACACCAGAGCAACTCTCTACAACTGTAACCTTGGAGTTTGCCACCACTCGGGGGTTTCCTGTCACCTCGAGCAAGAAGCCTGTCGCGCCCGCCACAGCTGCCGCAAGTGGTGGCTCCTACTCGGCCCCCACACGTTCCGGCGACGCAGCATCCTCGGACAAGAAGGCCACCACGACTGTTCCCAGAAAAATCAAGCAAAAGCGCCAAGTAACGCACCACCTCCATAAAATTGGCCATGACATCTACGACAAGCCTGAGAAGGCGCTGAAGTACTGGCACGCCCACTGTTTCAAGGAGGCCATCACGGCGCTGTACTCTGATGAATAGAAGGCGCACTACAAGACTACCAAGGAGCAGTGGCTGTGTCCGGCTATTGCCTTTAAGTATCGTATCAGAAGCAGCCGCCTGCCGAGATCAGGGAGGAAAATCTTGAGGATATTTTTCAGTCGCCGCCGGTGGTTCCGGACAAACGGGGCGAGGAAGGGCTGTGGTATTGGACGTCAATTTGATGCGGTTTCACCTGACCAGCTTAGCGGTCATGAACTCCAAGTCAGGATATTATGAGTGAAGATAAATTGGTCGTCGATGGCGGCGGGACGGGGATGTGGTGGAGATTGGCTAGGTAGGGCGGTTGTTAGAAGGTAGAAAATGGATATGTATGATTGTCGGTGCTTGAAAATGTGGTTGTACTTGGTCTAGTTAGTCGCCAGCGTCGTCTTATTCGTCCACGATATGTCAATGCATGTCGAGTTCGGCGCCAAGGCGAGATTCGTGCCTCGAGACGAGGCCTTGCCCGTCGCCGCATGCACCTTCCTTGCGTCCACGCACCGCACTTTCCCCCTCTCCATCCATCACTTTTCAACGATGCCAAGCTCAGAAAAACTCCGTGCAGCGATCCTCATCGTGTCGGAGACTGCAGCACGAGACTCTTCCAGCGACAAGGGCATTGCGGCACTGCAGGAAGTCTTTGCCGAGAAAGGTGGACAGCAATGGTCGGCCGATGATACGCGCATTGTGAGCGACCACGTCCGCGATATCCAGCAGGCGATCACGGACTGGGCAGACGGTGAGGATGCCGTCAATCTGGTCGTGACCAGTGGCGGTACCGGCTTCGCACAGAAAGATGTCACGCCGGAAGCTGTTTCGCCACTACTGCACAAGCATGCTGCTGGTCTGGTTCATACCATGCTGTCGGCATCCTTGGCAGTGACCCCTTTTGCGGCAATGGCCCGCCCAGTGGCCGGCGTGCGTAACAGCACTCTGATCGTGACTTTGCCGGGCTCACCCAAGGGCGCTAAGGAGAACTTGGCGGCAGTCCTCCAGCTGCTGCCGCATGCTTGCCAGCAGGCAGCCGGCGCTGACTCACGGACTTTGCACATTGGCGGGACGGACAAGCTAGAGCAGGATGCTGGAGTCAGTGCAGCAGCAGCAGAAGGAACTGGCCACCACCCCCACGGTCACGAGAACAATCACAATCACAATCACAATCATGGACATTCTCGTGGCCACAACAACCATGGCCTCCGACACCATCACGGACCTAAAGCGCATACGAAACCCGAAGATCGACCTGTACCGAACGATCCAAACGCCGGGCCGGCTAGCAGGTATCGGGAGTCGCCATATCCTATGCTAACAGTGGAAGATGCTTTGAACGAGGTTGCAGAGCACACCCCTTCGCCAACAGCCGTCAATGTTGCCGTGCATGAGTCGCTGGTTGGTTCCGTTCTAGCTGAAGATGTCACAGCCAATGAATCTGTACCGGCTTTCAAAGCTAGTATTGTGGATGGTTATGCTATCATCGCTGGTGACCATGTCATGATTCCAAGCACAAAGGGCAGATTTCCCGTGACTGGCGTATTCACTGCTCAAGCAGGACCTGAGGGCGAGATGGAAAGACTACGACTCGGCGAAGTCGCTCGCATCACCACTGGCGCTCCCCTGCCTCCTGGAGCTACCGCCGTCGTTATGGTTGAAGACACTGTTTTACTTTCCACCACGGAAGACGGCAAAGATGAGGATGAAATCGAAGTCCTGACTGATGAGATCAAGGAGGGCGAGAACGTGCGCGAGCCGGGCAGCGATGTCAAGGCAGGCGAGGTGGTCATGAAGAAAGGCGAGGGCATCACAGCTGTAGGTGGAGAACTCGGTTTGCTCGCCTCCGTTGGCACTAGAGAGGTGTCTGTCTATCGAAAACCCGTTGTTGGTGTATTGAGTACTGGAGATGAAATCGTCCAATTTGATCGAGCTGGGTCACTGCGACTTGGCGAGGTACGAGACACAAATCGTCCGACGTTGATCACAGCAGTGAAAGGGTCTGGCTTCGAAGTTGTCGACCTGGGCATAGCTTCGGACAAGTCAGTATACTCGTTTCGATTCTATGAGACTCGATACGCTGACATATCGACAGACCTGGCGCACTCGAGGAGAGTCTGCGTTCGGCTATGCGCAGAGCTGATGTAATAATCACCTCTGGTGGCGTCTCTATGGGTGAGTTGGACCTGCTGAAGCCTACTATCGAGCGCTCCTTGGGCGGGACTATTCACTTTGGAAGAGTATCGATGAAGCCCGGCAAGCCTACCACTTTCGCAACTGTCCCATTCAAGTCCAACCGGGGGAATCCAGAGAAGAAAGTAATATTCTCACTGCCAGGCAATCCAGCATCCGCTGTTGTGACCTATCATCTCTTTGTGCTGCCATCGCTGCACAAAATGTCTGGTATCACTCCTGCTGGCCTGCCGAAGGTCAAAGTCGTACTGGAATCAGATCTCAGACTGGACCCCAAGAGGAACGAGTATCATCGAGCCGTGGTGACGGCTGGCAACGATGGGCAGCTATTTGCTGCCAGCACCGGCTTCCAGCGCAGCTCACGTATAGGGAGCTTTAAAGGAGCCAACGCGTTGCTGTGCCTACCAGCCAAAGAAGGCTCGCTGCGCAGAGGCGAGAAGATAGATGCACTGCTGATGGGCAAGGTTGTGAGCGAATTATCCAACCTGTAGGCACTGCGACTACTTATACGAGACCGGCGGATTTGCCGACGTTACCTTGTAAAGTCAGTCTCACCGACGTTCTTCCTGCGCTTTGGCGGAAACCTCATGCCAAAAAGGGAAACGCCCATCAGCTGACCAGCTATTTCTGCTCGAGACAGCCACTTCGTACTCCTCAGCCACGAGCACCAAGCCGCATGGCGATCTCGTGCAACACGACACATCACGTTTCCTACTGACCGCAGAAAATGCGTGATTCAACGACAAGAAGATCATGTCATCGCGCTGGTGACACTCGCTTTCCTGAAGAAAACTTTGCGACAAGGCCAAACATGGACTATACACCAGTACAAGCGACTCAGTGTGCGACGCGAAGGCCTTACTTCTGGTACCGCGCGTTCCTTCACGGATTGTCCTTTGCGTTGGCAGCAACCTCAGTCGCGCTGTTCCCGGCATTTGCTTACGAGCCGTGGTCGCTGCCGACCACATACACCCTGAAGACCACGCAACAATACGTCAATTTTATAGTCATTGCCATAGCGTTGTTGCTATCATGGCTGCTGCAGCATTGTCTGTCGTAAGTCTTCATGCCACCGCATCCTCCTAACAGGGCTAACAACAGCAAGCATAACGAATGCAGCAGAGGCCGATGCCGAGTTCGCCTCAAAGGATCTAAGCCTGGCAGCACTACAGACCAGGACGGCGGCCAACGATAAAGATGTCATAGACATGCTCCGACATGCCACACAGAATTCCAGGCTTTGGTATATCTCTGCCCCGTAAGTGTGTATGTCACCATGCGACCCCGGCACCGCATTGACATGTTGGCTGTAGCTTCGCTCTGGCAATCACGGTTTTCAGCGCCATGTCCTGGGTATTGTCTATCGTCTTCGTCCTAGATTCGAGGCTAGTCCCACACTACCATAATGGCACGGTTGCTGTCACACTAGGCGGAGATGTGCCTGCACTCCCAGATGCCTGCCGTGAATCACTGACCGCTGCTGGTTGTACGTACGACCTTGCGATGAGCGCACTGACATCACAGTTGATCACGCATACGCCTTACACATTCGACAATATCACATTCTCTGGCGCCGAAGGTACCATGGGGCTTCCTGTCGGGGCGATGAGAGCCTTTGCGGGCCAGACAACTCACAGCAGATTTGGCCAAGAACGGACCAGATACTGTCTACCAGTCTTCCGACCTAACCTCGTGACCTGCAAAGAAGTTACCGATGGTAGCAGGGCTGAGTTTGAGTACATGAGCACACAATACGATACATTCCTTAAGATCAACTACGACACCTACCGCATCATCGTCAACCCAAATACCCGGTCCAACCAGACGTATGTGCTCACGAGCTCCAACGGCGATGGTGGCGTCATGACTGTAGCACACAGCGAGCTCGAGGACGAGACTTCGCTTTCGATCCTCACTGGATCTGGACAATATGCGAATCTGCTATCTCAGCTAGCGATCGGAAAGAATGCCTCGTATTCCAAGGGTTCCTACAATCAGACGCAGTTTACGGTGCTGTGCGATGCTCCGTTCGATGATAATATCTACTCGTGGCGATGGATCAATTTCTCCCTGAATGGCGGTGTCATGACAGCCAACTCCACGAATGAGACATGCCGAGATAACGCTGGTAAGTCGCCTATGCAGTGGCTGGATTATGCTCTTGAAGGTGCGACTGCATCAGCTCAGCTTCGTGATGGCTACAGTAAGCTGCTCAACACGGACTACCTAGCCACGAGCGGAGAGGACTACGAGCGTATGAAAGCTTACAATCAATCTCCATTGGAATATATCCTCTCACACATCGAGTCAATCGTACAGACGGCTTGGACGGCGACAAACGGTGATATCACGAACAAAACAATGATCGAACAACAGCCTTTTGAGCATCGTTACATGGTTACAGTCGAGATCAAAGGTGTTACAACCTTGGCTCTTACAGTTGCTAGCTTGATTCTGCTATGTACGGGCGCACAGATATGGCGCTGGCTAAGGGCTGAAAGGAAGGCTAGCAGCTTTCGTGGCTCACAGCGGCAGATAGTGTCCAAAAGCTGGACCTGAAGAACGAGAAGCAAAGAGCAGATATTATCAGGAGTCGACATAGTCCTATGCTAGGCTTTGGCCCTGGAACACTGGTGCCAAGAGGCGACAGCATGGCGTCTGGATACGAGCTGAACAGGAGACCGACGCGCTCAAGAAACGTCAGCCCGTCGAGCTCGGTTTATGAAGAACAAGAAGACTTACCGACCTGGGATGATCTACAGGCTAGAGGGCAGAGGGAAAGTGGACTTAGACCGTTGATCTTGAGAAGCCCAAATCCTGATCATCATGATGGAATCGTTTGAGAATGCGTATCCTGTACAACCCTCTATCGAAACAGCACGGTAAGAGCTCGACCTCAATATACTTGGCCCTTTGATTGACAGTGTCTCACGGCTTGTATGCTACCACCAAGAAGCGGATCTCCTTGATGGTCGGAGTGCTCATGGCCGTACTCTGGTTGGATTGGCCAGTCATAGCAGCCTCCTGGTGTAGGCACGTCTGTTAGTTGCCTGCTCCATGGCCAGAATGCCACAACCCTTCTACACGAGAAGTCTTGAAATAGGCAACTTTGCCGCTATCGATTGCGCGAACGATGGAACAATCTCGGGCGATCACGTCCTCAGAATACATAGTAAAGCTGACTATCGTGGGCTTGCAGGATTGTAAGTGTAATTCTTTTCCTGCTCCAACAAGTGAGGCTTGTCATCGAACCACTGGAGATTTCACGATTTGCCCTCAACTGCTTTATTATGCTCGTCCATCGCATATCAATTTCCCATTCAACACAGAAGCGCCTTCGCGGGTTATGGATGGAAGATCTTGCATGTGATCTATGTGGGTGCGTTCACGGGTGGGTGCTTGTGGCTGGCTTACGATTGAGAGGTACTTTGTCCCTCAGGAGGTCTCACACCAGGTCCGCAGTACGCACCCGTGGTTGTGTAAGCAGCATGGAGTTCTGACACCTGGTCAGGCTTTCTAGCAAATGGTCAAGCTCGCTCTTCTTCATCTTAGCACTACCGCAGCATTATATCCGGCAAAGTTCGACGGAATGTCCCACTGTCTCTTGGCCGAAAGACCACGCTTCTACTTTGCCGTAGCCTTTGTCGCCTGCTCGTACGTAGTCTTATTCTTGACTTGCGGCCTTCGTTGCTCGCCTGATCGGAATAACCGCGCCGTTCAACAACAGCCAGAAAAGCTAAAAACTCGATCTGATCCTGCTCACTCTCGAGGCGTTTAAGAACAGTGCTTTTCTGCTTGGTGAAAGCTCTATAGATGATGACCAGGCGCTTTACAGCGGTCGGCCTGCACTCCGAGGCTGACACCTGCGATGGTAGGTCATGCAGATTATCGCCGTTGCGATGGATGTTGGCTAGCTTCTGCCAGATCATGACTGCAAACGCGGTTTACTCAGCTGCTCTTTTGTCCTGCGGGATGAGCTTTAGCTCACGCCGTAACTCCTCGACCATGCACAGCTGTATCTTCTGGTTGTCGGTCTGGACCAATAGATTGGTTGGCAGCCCGACATTGCTACGATGCAGACATATAGCTTTTGCCAAACAGTGCCCTCATTCTTGGCATGGTAGCTGCGGTCGTCCTCGATGTCATCCTCGAAGGCTTCTACGTCTCCGTCAGTCTCTTGTTGTCCTCGGAGGCCGACTAGAAGGCCTAAGGCACAAGAGCCTTAGTAAGCTTCGAGAAACACACTTACCCTCGCAATATACTTAGACTGCACGAAAGACGATTTCCAGTGCAGCAATCATTCTGTCCGAAGTATTGAGATCGAAGTCGTGCTCCGCCATTGACCAAGCACGCAAGGGAATGGCTCGTAGACGATACAAGAAGCAAAGGACTCGATTTGTAGACTGAGGTGGTCCTCGGCGACCTTCAATGCGTTCAAATCGTCCACACGACGGCAAAAAAAAAAATATGAACACAAGGCCATGTGCGAGCGTTTCAAGAGACCTCACCCTCGAATGAGTCTACTGCCCGCCGGACTTGAACCGGCGACCTTCAGTGTGTTAGACTGACGTGATCTATCATCGTTATTAGCGAACTGGAAACCATCGAGACTAGAGCTGACGCACAACCAACTACACCAGGGCAGCTATTGCCGATTGGATAAGAATGACATCTTGACTCACGTACATGTATCTTATATGTCTGCTCTAGGGACGCAGCGATGACGAGAGATTGAAACGGACTCGAGATCGACGGAACAATTGATGAGTCGTAAAATGAGTTTGCATAGGAACTTGGCTATATGTCCTTCCCTCAACCGGAGAAGCAGCAGCCATGAGAATAATAATGTTGTATATGCACTGCTGTTCTGCCTATGAACCCTTTTGTTTGTTGTGGTAGACATCCCACAGCTACTCCGCAGCCAGCCAATATGCGATCTTGTTCCAACATAGGCTCTTTCCCAGCGTACGTGCTCCAGTGCACAACGCCCTGCAGGCCAGGAACATGGTTTCTGATTCAACATGTTCTCCTTCCAAGCCAGATTCAAGTTGGCCTGGGTGGAGGTCAATGTTCTAGGCCGCAAAGCACCTCGACAGATTGCATCGAGCATCGTGCGCATTTGCAGTTCTTTGTGAATCCTTCCCGGATCGCAAGCGCCATGTCATGACGCACTCTGCAGCAGTAACTACACCTGTCGTTCGAGGTTCGATACGATGTTGACAATTGTCACGGTTGCTTGTGTTTGACCATGTGGCTGGGGTTCGATGATAGCATGATATGGAGTTACAAGATGACTTGCCCCCAGATGCCAGGTCGACTCATCCACGATGCAAGTCCGGTACGTCCTTCTGAATCGGTCTTGAGCTCGAGCATGGTCTGCAACCCGCCAACGTATGCCGACGTGTCCGAGCCCCCAACCATCGTGATTAAGGCCTCTAAATTGAATGGTGAGGTCGATCTAGGTTCGCATCATGTCGACCACGTTAACCATTCTTATCACTCAACCTCCTCGTTCAGAACATCCTCCTCGCCTTCCTCGTCCCCTTCCTTGTTACTTTCAAGTCAAGATGTATAGCGCTGCATAAGCCACTGGCACAATCAGAATGAGAGGCAGCATCTTGTCGTCTTCTTGAGTCCAGCTGAAGCCCGGCTTCGGATTGCTTCAGCGCAGCTTTCGATCATGTAAGCCCCGCCCGTGTACTTCTAGGCGTGAAGGAATCGTTCTATTCCTTATATACCCTTGAGCGCCCGACTTCTCCTGTAGCCTACTACAACTCCCGCTGGATGCTGACGAGATCCGCGCACGTTGGGCAACAGTTCCCTGAAGAGTACAACAGCACGACCCTCAATATCGGCAACGTGGACCCGAGCGACAAGGTATATCCTGGCCAACGATGAAGTCTACTGGCTGTCAATCAAGTAAGTCGTGCCAAGGTAGCTATCATATGAAACGTGAACCCTCTTCTAGAAAAGTCAGAGGAGATAAGATCCTCATCTATAATATGTTGCCCACGGAAATCCGCTACAAGAAAGTGTCACACGACCATGGAACATGTGGGAGAACGGAACAGGGAAAGTCACAGAAGCCGCTTCGTGAGACAGTTTTACACCGCCACCATCGCGCATACCGTTCTGTGAGCATGGCTCGAGCTTATAGCTATGCCAAGGACGCTTGAAGATCGTGGATCCAATGAAACAAGACCCTTGTTGACGTACAAGGCGAAAACTGCGCTATTGGTATCACATGGCTTTATGCATATGTTCCCGTACCTACAACTAGAGAGACGACCCGTGGTCACTTTGGAGATTTGGCGAACCTCAATGATCTTCGTTGATTTGACCTCGGGTATCGGATCCAGATCGGTGGCCGAGACTTCGTAATGTACACGACTTAAGAGGATGATGTGATGCCGTCTACGTGTTGTCGTGTCGCGTCGAACCAGGATATTCGTGGTGGCATCTGATCTGACTGGGCATGAACCAGTTGTTCGGTCGTGCTTGATTGGCAGCGCGGAAGATCGGTTGCAGGAAAGGTGAGAGCTTCGCTTTTCTGCTCCGCATCCTGATTCCTGCGTGCCGAGCTCGAGATGATGCGGGAGCAGCGCACACTTCCGAGTCGAGAGCTCGACGATCGAAATGTGGTTCCTGCTGACTTGAAGAGTAAGATGACGGTGACATATTCGAGAAATCGTGATTCGGTTCGTCTTGCGTGTGCGAATCCATGTTCGGCAGTGGTCGGAGAGGCATTGCACAAATGGCCGACCGATATGTGACATGGCGCAGGGTGGAGCTGCGAGCCAAGAACAAACCATCTAGCTCGTTCTTCTCGTTGTCGTACTTTCGTAAAGTTTCGTGGCATGGAATGATGGCATCGCGGCGAACCATTTGCGGAATGCGATATTCTCTCTTTCATCCCGCTGCCTCGCCATCCCCTTGCACATCCTCCATCTCATCATCCTCCACATCGACAGTCTCTTTCTTGGGCTGACGCTTCCTCCGTCGTGTGGGACTACCGTGCCGGACAACGCCTACAGTGTCGAGGAAGGTATCGGCATCCATCCCGCTCTTCAGAATGGGTGCGCTCGCAGTATCTTGAACTTTCAGATTTTGGTCGAATGCACTGTAGGCCCTCTGGTCTTCATCATCGACGTACTCCAATCTCACCCATGCTTCTTCTCTGGCCTTCTCAAGCGAATCGTGCAGCCTCCATTCGATGGTGGACTTGTCGATGTTGCTCTGGTCCTTCAATCCCAAGCCTTTCGCTTGAGGCGGAGGTGCTGGCGGTCCATCAGCCTGGGCAGCACGAGAGGCAGTTATGCGCGCTCGTTCATCTTCAGCATCGAGGTGATGGAAAGTCGGGCGCATCTGCACTGTACCATCGACCTTGGTCAGATGAAGATGATCGCCTTGGAAAGCGCCCACAAAGTAAAATGGCTTGCCAGCTTCTTCTTCCGCATCATGTCGAATTATCTTCCCGCCTAACGTCTGTTTCGCGTGCACCTTGTTATCCTCCTCGGCAGTCTTGAAGTCAAGCAGATTGTTCTCCAGCTCCAGTTCGCGATCATTGCCCTCTGGTCGTCTTCCGCCGCCTGAACTTCGTGCTTTTGTAGGAGCCAGGCCTGCGGCCAAGCCATACGTGCCGGATGAGTTATGCAGCTCGAAGGACGATTTGGTAGCCTCTCCCCACTTCAAGCCCATGTATTTGTTGAAGTTGGTTTCTGTGTTGAGCTTGACATCGACTTCGAGGAAACCAGACTTTGGCTTCATCCGCATCGACTGAGGAGTGGCGCCAAACACACTGTTGTAGGGTCGCGCGCGAGTCCGATTCGGGTATTGCAGTAAGTAGACCTGTTCTTCGAGGGGAGCCGTGAGGAAGACATTGTACTCGGCAATGACTGGATCATCGTCTGCTTTGACAGCTGTGGTGGGCTTTCATTAGTACGCGAGCAACGAGTCTCGCAGGAGAGAGAGCCTGAGCAACGAATCGGGCGACTTACGCGCCATCTTGCATCGAGTGTGACACGTAAAGCACGTTTGTGATGATGCCGTGAGAAGGTGTTTGGACTTGATATGCTGGAGTGAAATTTAGATATGGACCTCACAAACGCGTAGAATAACGCCTCGGAGGTTCGTTGACGCGGCGAGAGCGAGCTACTACGTACTCTTGGTACTGTCACTGGTTCATCGCTTCACCACCGCCCTCACTTCTCCGAACTTCTCAACGCTCGTTCTTTTCAACGTGCACGCTATCTGCACCCGGCGCTGGAGGTCAAGGCCAGCCATCAGCACATATCCTGCCTCGTGAGAAGCCGCCTCGTCGCCGAACACTCCCAAGACTCCTCCAAGCATGGCATATCTCGCCCCAATCCATCGACCCTCGAGCGTCCGACACGCCATCAAGCTTTCATTCCTGAAGCCAGAGTCTGAAGATCTTGTAGTGGCAAAGGCCAATCGGTTAGAGATATGGTCTGCCACCAGTCCAGAAGATCCTACATTGATCCTAAGACACACGAAAGCTCTGTATGGCAAGGTTACAATGCTCTCCAAAATCCGGCCAGCTACGAGCCGGAAAGATCAGCTGTTCGTTGGCACAGATCGATATCACTACTTCACGTTGAGCTGGGATCCTTCGAAGAGTGATCTGCAAACAGAGAAGTCGTACCAGGATATCGCAGAGAAAGCAGCAAGAGACAGTCAAACGGGTGACAGAGTACACATTGACCCGAGCTTGCGGTTCATGACTTTGGAATGCTACGAAGGTGTGGTGGATATCCTGCCGATTGCACACGCTGGCAAGGGTAAACGGAAAGCAGCAGATAATGAGATTGGTGAGCTGCAGGAGCCAATATCGGTAAGGATACCCGAGTTGTTCGTGAGGAGTAGTTGCTTCTTGCATCAACGACAACCGGCGAAAAACAATCCGAAGTTCGCCATATTGCATGAGGACAGCAAGAGCCAAGCCAGGATCAAGATACGGGAATTGACATACGCTAAATCGTTGAGGCCTGACCAAGAACCCGACAATGCTGATCTAGATGACACGCCCGCCATAGACGTGGAAGATACGCTGGAACTCGGGGCTAGCATGCTAATACCACTTCCCGCGCCCATGTATGGCTTTCTTGTCGTTGGCGAAACCAGCATCGCCTATGTGGACGAATGGCAAAGTCGTGTGACGAACACAGAGCCACTTGATGATGCGACAGTCTTCGTTGCCTGGTGTTCGCTGGATGATCAGCGATATTTGTTAGCCGACGATTATGGCAAACTCTACCTGCTAATGGTGCAGCAAAACGAGAAAGGTGAATACAACACACATCAGATAGATGTGCTCGGCGAGACAAGCAGAGCTAGCACGCTTGTCTATCTTAAAGAAGGACGAGTCTTCGTTGGTAGCCATCAAGGCGACAGTCAAGTGATACAGATAGCACCACAGAAACTTGAAGTGCTGCAGACATTCCCAAACATTGCGCCAATACTGGACTTCACGGTGATGGATATGGGCAACCGCAGCTCAGACGCTCCCGTCAACGAATTCTCTAGCGGCCAAGCGAGAATTGTCACAGGCTCTGGTGCGTTCAAAGATGGCAGTCTTCGATCTGTGAGGTCGGGCGTTGGGCTTGAAGACCGTGGTGATCTTGGTAGCCTAGGAGCACCAATTTCCGATGTCTTCAGCCTGTGTAGTAGTGCCGAAGCAGGGATTTCTGATACGCTCGTAGTCAGCTTCGTTGATCACACGAGAGTCTTCGTGTTCGACCAAGATGGCGACGTTGAGGAGCGAGAGGTTTATCGAGGCTTCAGCTTGGGTGAAGCTACATTACATGCAGCCAACTTACCAGATGGTCGAGCTGTACAAGTCACCAGCTCGTCAGTGCAGCTTGCTGATGCGGAAAGTGGCATGGTCACAGATTCTTGGCAAACGCCGGGAGGTGCTACAATCACAGATGTCGCGGCAGATCGAGACATAGCCCTCTTGTCGCTCAGCGGCAAAGCATTGCTTGCGCTCGACCTTTCAGGACAATCAGTGCGTGTTCAAGCACAGCGAGAGTTCACAGGCAACGAAGAGGCATCGTGCATCACTCTTCCATCATCAATACCGGGAACATGCGTAGCAGGCTTCTGGAAAGACAGCAAAGTCTCAATTTTGAGCTTACAGAACCTGGAAGCTATTTCTTCAGAACGTGTCGCAGAGGAAGGACTCGCCGTGCCGCGATCGCTCGCCGTGGCGAACATGATCCGCGATCAACCTGCAACGTTGCTAGTTGGTTTAGCCGACGGCAATGTGGTCACATACACAATGGAGTCCGCTGAAAGGCCTTTCATTGCGAGAAAGAGTATAATCCTTGGCACGCAGCAAGCAAACTTCGCAGTTCTGCCACGAGCTGATGGTCTACAGAACGTCTTCGCCACCTGCGAGCATCCTTCACTCATATATGGCAGCGAAGGCCGCATGGTGTACTCCGCTGTGACGGCAGAATCCGCCACATCTATCTGCTCCTTCAACTCTGAGGCGTATGGCAACGCCATCGCAATCGCCTCCAATGATGAGTTGAAGATTGCAACAGTAGACGAAGAGCGTACGACGCACGTACAAGACCTCTTTATCAACGAGACTGTCCGTAGAATAGCTTATTCGGCGGATCTGAAAGCATTCGGACTGGGATGTATACAACGCACTCTCATAACAGGGCAGGAGGAAGTCAAGAGTCATTTCAAGCTTGTTGATGAGGTCGCTTTCAAGGAGCTGGACTCGTATGAGCTGAATGAGGATGAGCTCATCGAGAGTGTCATACGCTGTAAACTCGACGATGGTACTGGAGCCGCTGCTGAACGTTTCGCTGTCGGAACGGCATATCTAGATGACCAGGATCCCAACACAGCGCGAGGACGAATACTGGTATTGGAAGTTACAGAAGACAGGCGGCTAAAGTTAATCTCAGAGCTCAGTGTCAAGGGCGCATGCCGATGTCTTGCAGTGTGCGAAGGCAAGATTGTGGCTGCGCTCATCAAAACGGTAAGCTGGTCACTAACAAGGTGTTACGTCGTGAGGCTTACTGTTATTCTATGCATAGGTCATAATATACTCCTTCGAATTTAGCTCAAGCCGAGCACAACTGACCAAGCGAGCCACTTATCGTACTGCTACAGCACCAATTGACATCAGTGTCACAGACAACATCATAGCCGTAACAGATCTCATGAAATCGCTTTCCCTGATCCAATACAAGCCAGGCCAACGCGGCCTCCCGGACACTCTTACAGAAGTCGCCCGCCACTTCGAAACTCTGTGGGGCACAGCAGTCGCCAATGTTGCAGACAACACATATCTCGAGTCAGACGCCGAAGGCAATCTCATCGTCCTCCAACACGACGTCAACGGCTTCAGCGAAGAAGACCGCCGCCGCCTCCGGGTCACGAGCGAGATCTGCCTAGGCGAAATGGTTAACCGCATAAGACGAATTGACGTTACGCCCACACCTGGAGCTTTCGTCATCCCCCGAGCGTTCCTTGCGACTGTTGAAGGAGCCATATATCTATTTGCTTTGATTGCGCCTGGCAGGCATATGAACTTGCTGATGAAGATGCAGGATAAGATGGCAGAATGCGTGAAGAGTCCGGGGTTTGTGGAGTTCAAGAAGTATAGAGGGTTCAAGAATCAGGTCAGGAATGAAACGGCCAATGGGCCAAGTCGATTTGTTGATGGAGAGTTGATAGAGCAGTTCTTGGATTGCAGTGAAGAGGTGCAGCAAGAGGTTGTGAAGGAACTTGGCATTGACATCGAGGAGGCAAGGGGAATGGTGGAGAGTTTGAGGAGGATACATTGATCAGGATGTTGCAATGACTTGGTGAAAGGGCCTGTACAGAGGAATCAATGATGAGCCATTGAGCGATTGTTGGACAGCTGGGACGTGCATGGTCGGCTCGAGAGCTGTGCACTCATCATTACGTCAATGCTAACATGTTTAGGTGTTTTTGTTCGCGCCGCTGGCCTTTGCTTCGCTCTACGTGGCCGTGGACGCTCTACGCACGTAAGAAGTGCTGCATGCCATCCAGTTTGCCTGTGCAGCACATACCGCCTAGCAAGCAAGAAGTTTGTCCAAACAGTACATAACTCGCTAGACCACGTAGTTTATCAAACTGGCCTCGTGACCTCCATTCCCTCGCTATCAGGGCGCTTGTGCTATGCTTCGATCAAAGAATGCTCTTGAAATGCCTCGATATACCAGAGATCAATAAGCCCGCAATATAGATTGCCTTATGTTCATACAATCTAGCATTTGATTCGCTAGCGGATCACTATATGTTCACACCCGAGCAGGACATGGATACGGCGTTCTGATTTTCGAGAGATATCGTGATGACTATATCGACTCGAGCAATATTCATCGACAAGGCCCCTCGCTCAGCAGCGAAACGAAACACTGACTATTATTGATCTGCAAGATGCGGCTCTGATGACTGTGGGATGCAGAAGGCACTCATTGAGTGCACCGATGAGGCCCGCTTCGATGATGATTGGTAGAAGTGTCTGCTGCATGTTATATGTACACTGGCCATCTGTAACGGCATGATATCTTGTGTGCCTTCTCCGTTTCGCCATCGCTAAGAACATCGAAACCGCCATCACTTCCTAGCAAGACCATACGCCCACGACACCATCTCTTCTCCCCTCGACCATGTAACCATCCTTGATACGTACCCTCTCCACGATCGAAGGCTTACTCCTCTCCTCATCAACCGTGGCACCAGCGCCACAGTCCCATTGCCTTCCATCGGTCTTATCATAGACCTTGACCACATCCTCTCCCGCAGCGGCCACGATGCGCCGTGCATCAAACTGCATACTTGTAATGGGGTTGTCGTACGCGAAGGCGTCGTGGATGTTTCCTGTTCGGAGGTCCCAGATCTAGCAACACAGATTAGCTCCAATGCGTCTGAGAAACTTTGCGCTTTCCACTTACGCGTATACTCCTGTCCCTACTCCCTGTCACCATGAAAACATCGTCAAACTGTAAGCTCGTAACAGCGCTCGTGTGTCCTACTAAAGACCGATGGACCATGCCACTCCTCAGATCCCATAATCGTACCATACCGTCTGCTGTGCCACACGCCAAGGCCGTCTGGAACACTTGCAGGGCTCCGATAAAGTCAGCTTCCTCATTCGTCCTCCCACCAGTAGGTCGCCACCAGTTCCCTTCTTCCTGCTTTGCAGGTGGATTAAGGGATGACGCTTGTGCGGCTGCCCACATGACGTCTAGAGTCTGCATACACCTCCCATTCTCGAGGTCCCATTGCCGGATCGTTTTGTCCGCGGAGCCAGACACTAGGGTGTTGCCGTTGAAGTTCAGGGCTGTAACCTCAGCTACGTGGGCTTGTAAAGTGAGCAGGTGGCAGTCGGCCATGGCGTCGGGATGGTATTCTGCTTCTAAAGGCAGTTCTTCGAAGTCGGATGAGGAAGATGTGAACATATCCGCTCCTATGGCAAATTCAGCCACATTGTCTTGGTCTGCTTCTTCTTCTGGTATAGGTATTGCATTGAGACTCGTTCCTGATGGAGGAGCTTGAGGGTTATAGTCGGCCTGGGTTAAATCCCAGAGACGAATGCTGGCATCCATGGAGCCTGTCGCTACGATGTTCTCTTCGACTTGTAAACATCGTACGCTCGACAGGTGGCCTTCTAACAGTCCCATGCATCGCCCCGCATTCAAATCCCATACTCGTACTGTGTCGTCTAGCGCTGCCGTGACCAGCGTACCAAACGGCGCATCAAAATCGATTGCAGTGATGGTATCGTTGTGTGCTGGTATCTCACGTATCCGGTTCCCTGGCTCCATATGTTCGTGCAGTACAGGCACTGATATCCTCCTGGTTGTCTTCTTACGTTTCGATTTCGGTGACTCTTTTGCCCTCGGTAGTTTCCCATACACGCTTTCTGACATGAAGCCTGGGCTGTTCGCCTCTTTTAGTGCCTCATCGTCACTGGGATGTGCTTCTTGGGCAGCCGCGATCTTTGTGTCCGTCCGAGCAGCCAATACTTGCTCGTCTTGCCAGGCTTCTTGTGCCTCTTCCAGCTTTTCGCTCACATGGCCTACTTCTTGCTCCAACTCGCGCTCCTCATCTTCCAAGCTAGCCATACGATTTAGAATGACCTTGCGCATCGTGTTCAGGTTCGCGATTTTGTTGTCAATCTCCCTGATCTCGCTCGAGCACATGGTCTTTCTAATTCCCATCATTTCCAGCCTGTGCTCGAGCTTGTCTCTTTCTCTGCGTAGCTTGTGCACTTTCGGCGGCCCTGTTGTCTCTTCCTCTGCCGCTTCGATCGCTTTCTGACCTCTACTCGCATGCCTACCATGCCGTCTCCGCCTCGCGCTTTTCCCCACATCATCATCTTCTGGCAGACTCGCTTTGAAACCTTCAAACAAGCTGAAGGGACTTGAAGACTGCGGCACATTCCGTAGCAGTTCATCAGGTAGATATGTCAAGGCGCGATGCTCTATCTCGCTGGGCTGGAAATTGCTTCGGATCAGTTCCCGAGGATTTGCTCGGGCAAAGGAGAAGACAGATCGTTGTATGCCAGGACGTTGGGAGAATCGCCGCACAGATCCTAATGCGCTTCGATACTGATCCGACCCAGCGGCATTTTGTGTGGCACCAATGAGTTGTGACGCTGTCGCTTGCACTGTTCGACCGAATGCTTCCAATTGGCGGGACTGTTACAGCATATCAGCATGGAAGGCGCAATATGGCTAAGGACGACAGACTGAAACTATGGAATCGTCCTCTGACATTTGGGGTCTGTGATGCGGTCGAGTCGTGCGCTGTGGAGACGTGCTTCGACCTCGTTGGTCTGCCATGTCGTCGTTCGCGATGAGTGTTATGAAAGGCACATCTTGCTGAATGGTCTGGGGAGTTGTGTATCTTGACAACCTCGTTTCTTCAATAATGTTGTTGATGCTTCATCGACCCATCGTCACAGGCCAACTCCAAAACCGCGCTAACTTAGAGGGTAGAACTAGCGGCCCCAAAGCATCCCACTTCCACGGGACTCGGTCCGTAGCCATCAATAACATATGACACCACCATAGAATATACAACAGACAGTCTTTACAGATCAATCGCTCGACACAGTCGCTGACAGCCTCAACATGGACATCGCAATCGACCTCAGCGACCCACAAAAGGCCCTCTCCCTCGAACACATCCGCTACCAACTCATCCGCCTCGAAGACACAGTCCTTTTCCACCTGATAGAACGCGCCCAATTCCCCCTCAACAACGCCATCTACTGCCCCGGTGCTATTCCCATCCGCGGTTCAGGCCTCTCCTTCTCCGATTGGGTCCTCCGCGAGCAAGAACGACTCCAATCCAAGATCCGACGTTTCCAATCGCCAGACGAGCACCCTTTCTTCGAAGATGCCATGGAAGAGCTCATACTCCCACCGATCGAATACCCAAAGATTCTATGGGAGAATGACGTGAATGTTAATACTGAGCTGAAGCAACGATATATTGATTCAATCCTTCCTGCGGTGTGCCCGCATAGAGAGAGGGAAGAGCGATCGAGGGAAGCGCAGGAGAATTATGGGAGTGCTGCAACGGCGGATGTGAACTGCTTGCAATCGCTCTCGAGGCGGGTTCATTTTGGCAAGTTTGTAGCGGAGTCGAAGTTTAAGGGGAACCCGGAGAAGTTTGTGAAGCTTATCAAAGCGGGAGATACAAAGGGAATCGATGAGGCGATCACGAATATGGCGGTGGAGAAGCAGGTGCTGGAGAGGCTGAGGAAGAAGGCGGAGATGTATGGGAAGGATCCGAATTTGAAGGAGGAGGGGAAGAGTAAGATCCCGGTTGATGCGGTCGTGGCTACGTATAAGGACCATGTTATACCGTTGACGAAGATCGTGGAGGTGGATTATTTGATGCAGCGTTTAAAAGGCACTGAGTGGGAATGAGAGAAGGAGAACGGTCAACAGCAGCTGAGACCAGACCAATAGAGCCGTTCAAAAGCCGCAAGCAATCCTGATCATGGCACCCCGTCACTGGCCATCATCTACGAAATAGACGACACGAAGAGGGAGGAGTAGAGAGCGTAAGCTTACCGAAAATCGATCGCGATGCCTCATCTGCTACGACGCTGGCCGAATGTCCCGGGTGGGCGGCCGCTTCCACAAAATACTCCGCAACACCTTCCTGCCCTTGCTCACGGCGAGAGGCACCTGTCTTCCGGATGCCGTGGAGACAGTCGAATACTGCTGGGTTGCAAGGCTCAGACTGCTGCAACATTGTAATTTGTACCAGGCTTCTCTCTCCGCTCATGGAAACGCAGATCTGTGGCAGCGATTAAGACTCTTGTAACACGCGTCGGAAGATCTTTCAATGGATGCCATGACCGATATCTGCATCGTCGTTTTGCGCCGCATCTTCGGCTCGAGTTTTTTAATCTGTCTCGCTGCGCGCCTTGGAAGGGAAAGTCACTGCTGCCATCCATCAATGCAATCGCCAAGGGAAGACTGCTACCGCTTTGCGCCCCAAGGAGACTTCACCCGTGCAGCTCTATATGTACACCAAAGGCCGGGACGGCCGAGTGCGCAGCTCACACAGACGCCCCCAGCTTCGCGACACTCTTAGACAGTGCCAATCCCCGCCCACAATAAGTCTGTACAACAAGCTAGCTAGCAAAGCCATACATGGGTGTCAATACATTCATGCCATATCATGACCAATGCCACTTGGATCATCATTCATCTCCATGAGTTCAGGACATCACGTTCCGCAACACCGCTCGTCTCTACCTCAAGCATGCGCCTGGCTACCTGGAACAGCTTCGTCGCTCCGGTACTTGTCCATCTCCTGGATGCCTACATCGTCGTCCTCGTCGTCACTCTCAGCCCTGTTGTGCGGCTCAGTGATAGCCATTTGCTCTTCAAAATGGTTCTGAGACGAGCAGTGTTCCTGGTCATCTTGCACGTCAATCAGGCCATCCGGCATAGTGATAGCTATTTCGTCGTCGTCGTCGTCCTCCTCGTCGTCACTGTCTGCTATTTCTCCATGACCGGTGGATTCTCTGCTGTTCTCGGCACACTCAGCAGCGAGGGCTGAGAACTCGACATCTGACTGTTCGGGCCGCATTTTCGGGAACTCTGTGCCTCTATATCCACCATGGTCGTCAACGCCGACTTCGCGTCGACTTAACTCTGATCGATTGGCGAGTGGAGCTGACGACCTCTCTTCCTGTGCCTGGTCTAGCTCCTGCGATGCTGCAGCTTCAGCTGCAGTCTCGACTCCCTGTGACGTCGATGACGACTGAGCATCCCCAGTTGTCCCACGGATGCATTTTGGCTGCTCACCTGCTTGTCCAGCGACCTTGCCATCTTCGCTAAACATGAACACTTCATCGGCGCTCCGGTATCCTTCGACTTTGATCCGAAGGTACACAGGCTTCTTGATGACGAGCTCCGCATCGTGGTCGCTGCGAAAGTCCTCAAGCATCATGCTGAAGGCAGATTCGATAGCTAGCGGTGTACTGGGTTGCCGCAATTTATGACGATTGAAGATGTATTCTGGGAATTGGTGTGTCGACGCTAGGGAGAGGTGAGCGTTCATATCCCGTTCGGGAGTATTTTGGTACTCTGGAGCAACATCAAAGGTCGCACTGCCGGAAAGAGAAGAGCTGTCTGCCTCCAGCAGGTGAGCGGCAGCATTTTGCGTATCTTGATCATCATTACTACCAGCTAGTCCACCAAGAGCATTATCGACATCGTTCTCAACCTGGTCCGATCTACTGCTGAGCAGAACAGATGCGATCTGTGAGCCGCGAATAGCTTCTTCAGCAAGGTCGCTGGCGTTGTCGCTGTCGTCCACGACGATCACAGGAGACTTCCATGGTCTGCCCTTCCCACGCTTGGCCGAAGTGTTGTGCTTGGCCGCAGGCCTCTGCTCACGACCCAAGGACTTGAGCCTCTTCTGCGGTCGAGACGGTGTCTTAACAGTACGAGGTTCATCCTCTTCCGAGTTTTGGTGCGTGGCCTGGCGCTTTTGGGACGTCTGAGATGGCATCGGAAAATCGGTTGGCCGCATGTACTTGGCCTTGTGTCGATAACCTGGAATACTGAAATCAGACGGGTGAGACTTGGTGTCGTAGTCGACAAACTTCTTCGCCTGACTACGCCCTGAATGTCGCTGAGCGTGCGGGTCTTTTGCCCTCTTCTTTTGCAGCGGTGGCAATGCAGCACGCTTCTCTGCCGAATGCGCATCTGATATGACATCAAAATCGGAGGATTCCTCACTGTCGGCGATTTCGTGGGCATATGATGGCAAGCTCTCCAACTCAGACGAGTCGGAATCAGAGTGCTCTAGATCATCGGCAAAGCTAACTGGTTTGGCACAATTGCGCTGGGTAGCTGGCATGTTCGGGCGGGTTACTGCGTCCATAGGATGATATTTCATGTCGTAGAGAAGGCCCTCTGACTTGCGATTGCGAGTCAAGCGTGTCGTGTGCTTAGTCTTTGCATGGCCGACATTGTCCACAATGGGGTGGTCAACCGACGCCGTGGCGTTGTCGTCGATGACGCCCAAGATGTCCAAGCCGCGCAGCATTCGAGTGCCCTTTGGCGCCATGACGGCGGGTGTGTCAGATGGTCGGGGAATGAAAGACTGCCCAGTTGCGACACGGTATGGGTGGGAAAAGTTGCAGTTGAGTGCTTGGCGGGTGGAGACCACTTTGGCTCGTCCAGGCAGCTAGCTCAGTCGAGGAAGGCACGCGTGAAGAGCACATGCTGGGATGGCAAGAACGCCTTCGTGACAAAGTAGGTTGAATAAGTCATGGTAAATCCGGAAATAACGACCGCGAGCTGCGCTACGCTCTTTCTCTACACCACTCCTGTCCGTCCATGCCGCACAATGCCGTTTCCGAAACTCCTCGCTTCCCAAACATACACAAGCAGCTCAAATCAATGCACAGCGCTTGAACGTGTCCAGCAATAAGATATAAGAAACACATCAACATATGCTGAGCATATTCATGCCGCAGCAGCACGCACAGCAGGCAGCGGTGACCTCCTCATTGGGGCAAACTTGCCAAACTTCATGGCGCTGACATCAAACTCGCCATCATCATCGTCGGAACGATCGTCGACCTCAAGAGGATCCACTTCCAAGGCAGCCTCGCTAGGGTAAGCGGCGACAACAGCATTCATGATCTTCTTGCTGAAATCATCTGGCTTGTTCTTCTCAGCCCCGGCTTCTGCTTGGGCATCAGCTTCCTCCTCACGTCGGTGGCGTTCCTCGCTTCGCCTTCGTCTTGCAACAGCCTTCTCGGCCTTCCTCTCCAGCGATGGGACTTCCGCCTCTGCCATCTTCAATGCTTCGGCGAAATGCTGCTTCGCATTCGTGACCTCAAGCGTACAGTCACCGTCCCTCAGAATCTGATGAGCAGCACGCTCGCACATCGACTGAGCCTTGTCCAGCCTGCCATCAACTCTGTCAAACGCCTCTGTATCATCACTGCGACCAAACATGCCTCCAAGTCGATGTGATCGCGTGGACTTGATGTTGAGCCGGGCAGTGATAGGGTTGAACTCTTCAGCTTCTTCTTCTCCGCCACTGCTATTGCTTGTCTCGCTGCTGCTTGAGCCTGTCCTGGCGAGACCGTCCACCTTTGCGCTCATTTTGCCCTTCCTGATGGCATTCCTGGATGTGCCGACCGCACGGACAAGTTTCTCGAACCTCTTTTGCGTGTCTCCATCGTAGAACACCACTGTTGCAGCTTTGGTCCGGAACTTAGAAGGGCCTGAGTGGTCTCCGGATGCCACTGATGCGGTCTTGCGTTTCCTTTGCGACAGTCGGAGAGCGTCAGAATTCGTGAGATATTTTAGAGATGGCCGCCGCAACAACGCTGGCCTACTATTCTCCTCTCGATCCTTACTTTGGCCCGACAATCTCGACTTGAGTGAGCTCAACTTTGATCTGGACGATTGTGGAGACGTTTTGGGCGTAGGTTCGTTCGGTTGGTTGTCGAACAGAATTTCTTGCTGTCTATCTGCAGCTTGTTGCAGGGTGCTTTCTAGCTCTGCAATCCACCCAGGAACGTTCTCTAGCAAGGCGTTGAAGCTCGCCAGCGCTTCGTCGGCCATGATATGATATGACTATCGTTCATGCGGCGCCGAAAGAATGGAGGTCGCCGTATGTCGTATGTGAACACCCCGGAAACAGCCAGTCGTGCCAGGCCAGCCTGTAGCAAGTCGTGGAAGAGGTTGTGTCGTGAGAAAGCTTTGTGCAAGCCTTTGACAAGCTGTGCGAACGCTGGTGGCTGTAAGAAGGTGGAAGACGACCCTGATCAGAGAGTGAGAGGTGCGGTCGAGGGAGAGAGATGAGGCACAGTGAGGTGCAGAGGAAACGCCAGCGCACACGCCTCGCTCGTTCTGCGGAGCGAGTGAGGCGGACCAATGCAGTCACGCCAGAAAGGCCTAGCGATCGGCAGCAGCTCCACCCGGCCGTGTACTAGCGGCTCGCCAAGTCCTGCTCTGTGCTGGCGCTGTGTCTAGCTATTGAGGTCGTGCAGGACGAATCCTCGTGCGGTATGGATCGAGAGTGCTCGCCCAAGGCACGTATGGAAGTATTGCTACAATGGCAGACTTTGGTGTATGTCAAGTGGCTTGCGCATGCAGCAATGATATGCAGGACGATTTGTTGCAACAGACGAAAGCAATAGGTGGGCGGCACGGCCGGTCTAATGCTGCCGCGAAGGTTGTGGACGCGCCCTGTCCCCGAGGAAGACCCAGACGATCAACACGCGACTGCGGGCAATTCTTCTGCTGCTGCTGCTGCTTCTTCTTATCGATGTCTGTCGAAGGCAGTGCTAAACGTCTTTCTTGCTGTCAGGGCGGCACAAAGCGGACTTCGGCGACCCATAAAGTTATGGCTCCGGGAGCAGGGCCGTACAGGTGAGTCACGGACTTTGTAGCAGCCTCGAATGCTATGCATAAAACACTGCAAATGTTACTACACAGCTTAGTTGCGCAAGACAGCGGTGCGTGGGGCATTCCGCGGTGGCACTACTATCTGTAGGCAGCCGCACAGCACCGTTGAACAACGGCTCTTCTGCTCGCGTGGTGTCATCACATCATCCTCATAGAATAATCAACGGGACAAGCATCTGGGGTTCCCTTGCTGTTGTCCTGCAGCTTCACAAGCAAATCACTACCCACGACCATCACTTTTGAGGAGGATTCGCGCCGAGGTGTGGCTACTCACCCGCAAATGGTGAGTGCGGGCACATCCTCTCCTGCACGACGACGCAGGGTTGCAACTGCTGTCCATAGACGATATCACTTGACTGCAACATGCTGCTTCGAGCTTGCGAATTAAATGGAGAGCGCTGACAGCAAAGAAGGGCATGTGTCTATTAGACCGCGAAGAGACGCCGGGGCGATGCCTCCTGGCACTGTGAATGGCTGGAATTAGGCGCTTGCAAGCCTGCAAATACAGTAGCTTCAGCTCAGCAGGGGTTGCGATTTGAGACTGTGAGATTTGGTAGGAGAACGTGCTTTCACCCACGAGATCAGAGCGGGCTTTCCCGGCTCTTCTTGTGAATGAATAATGATCAGCTATGGGCCCAGGGCTACCAATCTTTTGGAATGGTTTTCTGCCTCGTCAGCTGATGAATTTGGTTCAAGCGCGCGCCCATAGTGCAAGCAGGACGAAGGAATATTGCTGACAGCTGTGTTGCCTCCTGGCAGTTCTTCTGCCTCCTGCACAGACGGTGCTGAAGCACTGATCTGGCCAGATGCCCGATCTTGCATTGCATGCATTCGTGGCGCTGCGATGACTGTACAACCAACAACGAGTCCACATGCAAGGGTTGATTTCCGCGAAACCACACTTGTGGGTCGCTTGTTTCCCCATCTCAGGGAGCTGTGATTTCCTCCTTGGTCATGTTGGTGTAACAAAGATATATGACCGAGACTGAACCTTTCAAGATGACGAAGAAAGCGGGAAATGCTGATATACTGGGCCAATCATGAAATCCCAGACCGGACTCGGTAAATTAGGAAAGAGAGGTTGCGGTTGGGTGCAACAGTCCATGGCGACAATCACGGCCAACATTCCTCGTGCGACCAGCTCTGTGTCTGGTTGTCGAACTTGTACACCTGTCGCCTGGACTTCTTGGGATCGGACAGGTCGACGGACTCGACCTCCTCCGGCTTGATCACGCACACTCGGAAGTTCTCCCTGGCTGTAGCTTCGTAAAGGTCCTCAATCTTTTCGCCAAGCTGGTACTTCCTGTCGTCAAATGGCTTATCGACTGGCTGTCCAGGGGGCGGCGCGGCGAAGGTACCTGCTGCATGTCAGCTGTTTGCTCGAGGAGTACTGTATATCCCCTGAGTTCCTGAACGTTCGACCAAGTCATCGACATCATCCCGCTAGACCATGACACGTGGTAGTGCGTGGCTTTATCGCTGCTAGACGGAGAAAGTGTGCACATGGCTTACCTCTCAACCCAGGCGACATATTGCCGAAGTGGCCTGTCACTTCCGTCTTCCAGGACCATTTGTCACGACCTTCTTCTTTGACGACACGCATTCGAGAGCCGAGCTCGCTCTTTACCGTCCGCACGCCGCTGCTCTCCTTGCTTTGCTCGCCTTCGCCCTCGATGTCTGGACCGATAATAAATGCTTCACCTTTGATTCTGGTATTTGTCAGTCTCGTCTCTATGAACACACCTCTTCGACACCCAGACTGGACTTACCTCCACTGGACCATCACTTCCTTGACCCAGTACACAGCCTCGCAAGGACCACCACCTCCACTGCCTTGCACGAGCTCTGCCCTATCTGCATGCCCTGAGCTGGAATTGAAGAGCTCGAACGTCTTTTGCATTCGCACATCCGTCGTGAAAGTAGGCATATCGCTCTCGAAGACTCGTTCATTCTTCGGCGCATTATTGTGCTTGTTCTCTGGTAGCTCAGCCCAGAATGCTCGGTGAATACAGAAACGTGCTCGAGGAACGTACGGGACTGGCGAATCTTTGTTTGGAGCTGGGTGAAGAGAGCTGAAGACAAACTCTGGTGAGTCCATCTTGCCTAAATGCTCTTCGAATTGCATTCGCCATGGTGCAATGGCTGGGCCGTTCGTGGAAGATGTGGATGCCATGGTGCGCAACAGTGAAAGCGAGAGCTGGCTAAGGCGAGTTCGAGGTAAGGAAGCTATGATTGCTGATATCCTGACGCTCGCGGTTTGCAAGCAGATCAAAAGGATGCTTCTTCGCGGTCTGCTTTCAGTGCTGAGTCTTTCGGCTCATGGAGAACACACAGACTGTAGGGGTAATGGTGAGCTCACGAGAACCACACATGTATGGTTGACCTCAAATCTGGAGCTTGGGCCGCTCAATGCTGTCATTGATTATTGACTAGTTAGTGGAGATCGTATCGATTGTGGCTGCGATCGCCGGAAATTTGCCCTGCCACGCTAGACTTCGATGGCAGATCATCAAGCTTCAGTCTATTCCAATGACTTCCCGAGGACAGAGGTTACATACTCTTTGCTGACACGAGCAAACGAGCTAGAGCAATGGTCATAACCCGCTACACAGCAGTCCGCCAACATGTCTGCGTGTCTATCATCATCTACGTACAAGAATGCTTTACTGGCCAATAGGCCTCGATCGACCACGAAGACCCCCTGTAAGCTCTACTGTGGCCTCGAGCTCTGTTGCCAGAGTGATCAAAGTGTCCCTGCAAAGCACATACGTGCAAATGTAACTCGATCATCAACTTGTCGCGCCCAGCATGAGCCCCAACGCCCATCTTTGGACGCGTAGACACACCAAGGTGTTGTGGCAAGACAACGTACATGTATCACGGTAATCAAATCCCAGGTAGCGCAGACGAGCTTGCCATCGAGAAAAGCTGCTTCCGCAATGCTGGCCCAGACGAGATAGTTCGCTGGCAACTGAGTAGAGTCGAACAGCTTATTCTCCCTCATATACCTCAGCAACGGCTCTGCTTCCTCGCCTGCAGTCATAGCAGTATCAATCACACCTACAAGCAGAGGACACAACCTTAGCCAATATCACAGCAGACCTCATACTTCGACTTCACATCAGGATGACCACTAACGACATCAATATTCTCCGCTTCCTGAGCAAGATGCTGCATCATTTGCATAACAGCCACTTTCGAGGCCGAGTACGAGCTACTACTTCCCGGGCCATACAGGTATGCTCGGCGTAAACGGCAACAGTGCGCTAACATGCAGGATCGCTGGACGGCCACTTCTTCCGCACATTCGGGAGGAACGCTTGTATGCCAACGCAAGTGACCCTTGACATTCGTCTCGAATGAATACCACCAGCCATCAACTGGAGCTTTGGCAGTGGGTACGCACGCTGGCATTACGCCCGCTCAAAGGATCAGGACATCCCATGCGTCGATGATATCCGCGACTGCACTTAACATTTGGATATCGGTCCTGTCGCAAACATATCTGCTCGTTTTAGTCCGTGCGTTAGCAGCTCGTACTTGGTGCTGCGTTTCCTGGAGTGCTTCGCCTGGCCGGCCGAGCAACGCAGTATCTGCTGCTCCAGCTCGAGCGAGTGCCGCGGCTGCAGCACGTCCGATGGCACCGAATGCTCCAGTGATGATAACAATCTTTTCTTCAGTTTGACCGCATGCAGACAGTGCCGGGTATGTCTCGGACTGCCAGGTGTCGGTTAGGCATGGATATGGAGGCGCCGACATCTTTGAGGTATGCAAAAGCTCGGTAGCAAGTTATTACAAGCTCAGTATCTGGTGTCTGAGAAGAGGCCAATTTTTCATGTTGCATATGACTGAGTGACGCGAAGCCCTAGACCACAATGTGGACCTCCGTTAACTTTCGGGCTTTTGGGCTTCAGTGTAGACAGCTGAAACGCCAACGATGCAGCTTTCTAATTACGCGATGCTGTACGACGTCAGCTCGAATTCTTATCACCCTTCTCATCGACACGAAAACAAGAGGCTCGGCTCGATGCAATCTCTTCATTGCTTTCCACCCCATCTTCTTCTCTTCGCCACATCCTATTCACCTCTGTACAACTCTCCCATGCTACCGCTTCGACTAGTATTTATACTCTCCTTTCCTGCTCTCGCCAGCTATCAATACAGCCGGCCTATACCGCTTCAAAATCAAGCGAAATATTCCAATCCCGCCCACTATGCACAAAACTTTCTGTGTGGCAAATCTCCTCAAGAGCTGCTGGGCGTTCCAAAGTCCAATTACAATCAACCTATTCCAAAGTCTGCAGGTCCAATCGCTATAGTGTCCAAAAAGCAGCAAGTGATGGCGCCCAACCAAGCAAGAGGGGTATCAAGCTCGAGAAAAGGAATTTAAGCACAACTGTGAATTTCCAAGACATCAATCCTGGTTCGCTTTGCCGAACGATTGCGACACGCCTGGCAGAGGTCCATGTAGTGGAGGATGAGGATTACCAAGGAGTGTGTTCGTAGTCGGATCGTGAGATCGTTTTCGTGAAATGCGTGTGCGTTTTGTTGTGAAAGAGACCTCCGAGACGTAGAATCGTTCGGCTAGTAATGTTACAAAAGAAAATGCTGATATTGATGGTTATGAAAGTCCTGACTGCCAGGTCACTGACTTCCCGGTGTTGAGGGTCTTGGTGCGGATGTTGGTTCAGGCGTAGGTGTCTTTCTTGCCAGGTCCACTGACGGTCGCTTGGAGGGCACGTCCAGAAGCTTGGCGCTACCAGCAGAGAAGTGTCGCGAGTGACGACTGCCAATATTTATGCTTCGCGCTCGTTCCATCTGTGGTCCCGGTGAATCTGGCTCGATGTCCTCCTCGTCAGGAGTGGCATCGGGACTCTCTGCTGGAGTTTCGACCTGTTCAGCTGAGGCGTATTCCGTTACAAGGCCTTCACGCGACTTTAGCCTCGGTTCACGCCGCACGAGGGTAGGCTTCCTTCGTACGCTTCCATGTACTGTCAAAGGCTCGCCAGATGCGTCTGCCATGGCCTCGTCCTCGCTTTCTTCATCAGGGCTGGCACCCATAAGCGTGGGACTGCTGACTTTGCGCGAAGCACGATTGCGGCTCATGTATTCGGCGTCCTTGTCACCGGTACCCAGCTCTTCGTAGCTTGCACTGAATTCTGCTTTGCGTTGACTGAGGTTCCGACTTGGTGCAGATTGGCCTGACTTCCGCTTCATTGAGCCGCCACTAGCCAGCCAGGAGCCTTCTGAATCGATTGATGCGAGCGAGGCCGACATGGCAGCATGACCACGCATACTCTGGCTGACGGGAGTGTCATTGCGTTCGAAAGCACGTTCCCTTCCAGGAATGTCGACTGGTTGAGGTGTGACTCTACCTGCTCGCCTAGCTGCCGCGACAGCCCCGGCGGCTGTAGAAACGGTTGGGGAATGAGTCCTCGAATCTGGCGGGGAGATCGGCGTGTCTGGTAGGTCCTCTCTGAACTTGCTTTGCGTGCGGACTGGTGTGCTTGAAGTCGAGCGAAGAGTCGAGGGACGTCGTGCGATTGGATCAATGAGGTGCGCAGGTATCGGCTGGTTTCTCATCGACTCGCGGGATGTATTGGAGAAGCCTTTCTCTGCCGGTACAAGAGCCTCGGGTTTCTGTTTTTTCGAGAAAGTGCCGCGCTTGAACAGGCTACCCCAACGGCTCATCCTCTCGGTGGGTGGATCTGAGCTCCTTCGCTCGACGGCGATCGGTGGCGGTGGTGGCAAGTCATCGCTCTGCATGGAAGTGCTGAGTTTAGATGTACTCTGTTGACGGATTGCTTCTGTTAGTTGAGATGCACTGGACATGGCTCGTGGATATACTGGCGACAGCGGCGGCGTGTTTGCTTGAGACATTCTGACCGCCTGAGCCGTTCCTAGGATAGGCTTGCCTTCAACATTCCCCTCCATAGGATCCTCAATGGGCGAAGTTGGTATTGATGCACCCAAAACAGCAGGTGGCACCTCAGATAGAGGCGTCGCAAAAGGCGGCGTCGTTTCAATCTCTGCTTCATCGCTAAATGGATTCTGTGGCACATCTTCTGCAGGACGATAATCCAGATATGTTCCTGTGTTCTCGGTTCCCAGGTCTTCCGTGCTCGGCATTCGTTGTTGTTCGTGCTCTGCATCCATGGGAGCAACTGCAGGTGGTTGCTTCCCAATGCCCAGACCCACAGCTGCTGTCTCTGGTGCACCCCCTGCAGACACATTTCTCAATGCAGGATGCACATCAGTAGGTGGGGTCAGCGGTCCATGTGCCTGTATCTGCTCCTCGACACAATTTCTGCCCTCGTCGCCGCGTTTGTCCTCCTCTGCTTCACGAAGTCTTGCTCTTCGAGCATCACTATCTCCACGATTGCGACCTTCCCTACTTCGCAGCTTCCGCTCGAGCTTCTCCTGTCTTTCCTTCTGTCTCAGCTCCCGTCGCTTTGCATCGCGTTCCATGATAGCACGAATATCACTTGCATCCAGCTCATCGGCTTCATTGCCTACTGTCCGTCTTTTCCTGTCTCTATCCGCGCTCCTGGTGACGGATGCCTTGTCTTTGCCTTTCTCTTTCTCGTTTCGCAATGAGTCCACGCGATATAGATAGCCAGAGGCGCTGGTCGGCATGCTGTTGGGTACATACTGCGTTGCGCCAGACAGACGAACAGCTGGGCGAGGACTAAACACAGCAAAGCCGCCTATTTCCCACCCACGCTGCTCGATTACACCTGACATTGCAGAGTATACCGACCCTTCTGGTGGCAAAGTCACTTGTGAGCCACGGAACTTTTTGCTGTCTCTCCTCAGTGGATCATCGCCGCGTCGCTTGGCGATAGGTATAGGAGCGGTCATTGCGCGTATCTCCTCCTCGCGCAGATGTTCATCTCGGCGGCGTGAGGTCTTGCTGGACGATCGTGACAGAATCCTTGCAGGCGAAACATAATCATTCCTACTTTGTTTCGCCTGCAGAGTGCGCGGTCTCGACGGGTTCACGATGGCTTCCTGCAGCTGCACGCTCGTCTGTGACATTGAATGTGGGCGGAAGTTGTAGGGTATTGGGGGCCGCTCCAGGTCGACAGGCCGTAGATGCGGACTCTGCTCGAGCTTGTACTGCAACGGCAGTGCAGTAATGTCTTCCCTGCTGGCGTGTCTGCCATGCCGCGAGGGAGGCACGTTCTCCTTGTTCCCGGGGACTGGTCGCTTACTGGTTTGGACTGTATGCTCCGGGGATACCTGGTCTTGTTGTGACGCGGGTCGTTTGCGGTCGCTTTGTCGTCGAACGGAGCGCGAGGTGACGACGGGTGGTGTATGTGCGACCGGTGCTGATGGTGGCGGTGTGGGCTGGGCCGGCTTCTCTGACACTGACGCCTGCCGAGCTCCGTCCTTGGTCGGGGTACCGCTGCTGACCGTGTTGGCTCTCCGCCTGCGTCGAAACGGCCAAATTGGCATGGCGGAAGTGACAGCGCAAGTATCGGCGCAGCACTTCCTCTCGCATCCCTGTGAACAAGCTTTGCGCTGGCAACAATAGTCTCAATCAATTCGCGGTAGGGGAGTGGGTATGGGTGTCTGCGAGCATGTTTCGAGAGGGCAGAACAGTCACACAAAATGGTCCACCGATGCCAAAGATCTTGTGGCGTCCGGCAGCGTGTCCGTTAGCCGCGACCAGCTGTTGAGCTGCTGCGTGCGAGAGATGCGTTTCCGTCGGTCGTGGCGTGCGTGCTAGACCATGGCTGAGCGAGGCTACGAGCGGTTGCGAAGACGTTGGAAACGGCTGTCCAGGAGTCGCGATTGGCTGAGCGAGAAATGGGAGAATATGAGCAGTGATTGCACGAGGAAATGAAGGTCGAGAAGCTGTACCACGTCCGCCAACGATTCGACGGAGCTTACAAGATGAGCAGCAGAAAGCAGCACGCAAGGGCTCCGCGAAGAGTAAACTCGAACGTCGACGACGAAGAAACACACAGACCAATGGTGCAGTGCAGGGCACAACACCCACAAACATCCAGACCTTGCGAAAACCGTTCTGCTTGTTCCGGCGCCGATCACGAGCCAAACTTTTGCAGATCGACGACGCTTTGACACAATGTGCCGGGATTTCGCTTGTGCTTTCTGCTCGAGGTTTGACTTCAGCCATCTCTCACTTGCTTGTCGCCTTGCACACAGTACACTCGTGCACTGTACCGCAGTAATCGATTGCAAGAGATGCAGCATCCGTACTACCGAAACGTCCCACGACTGACTGTGCATCCATGACACACGTGGCATGCACGGCACGCTTCACGAAAGCGGCTTGATGACGGGGAGCTCTGCAGCCTGCCATGCACGATGCATCGATTCGATAGCAGCTCAATGATTGTGGCGTCGACGCCGTCTTGTAAGCGAGCAGCAGAGCACCAACCGCCGTTGACAAAGCAAGGGTATACGGCAGTACCCGCTGTTAGTGGCCCGTTCTAGCTTCAATTCTGTTCGAGCTAAGACGATCCGTAGGAGGTATCACAACAAAGCTACCTTCTCTACCTTTAGCGTTGTGTTATTCCAACGACTCTCTCTCGTCCGAGCGAACGCTCCATAGATAGGATCGTCATGTACCTGCGTGGACATCTAGTTTACTGCTACCGCATGGTTGCTCCACACACGCATAAGAGCTGCAGTGAGCACAGCTACAGTATTAGTATTGGACAGGCATGCTCCGACTCACAGAGCAAGCTAAAAGTGCCGGTAGAACTGATCCCCATGTGCCCGGTGACGGAGAGTGAGAATCTGGACAGCGGATCGTTGACAGCCAGATCAGACGCGAGGCCAAGGCGAGGGGGCCATGTCCAAAGAAGTCGGAGTCGAAACGATCTTCAGCTGCACTGAATTGACAACAGCGTACTGTACTTTGTAGGTCAATAACAACAATATGCAGCACGCGACCTGGCACGCATTGTGGCGTCTGATGGAGAACGGCTCCTGTGGCTCCTTTGGCACCATGTGGTTGCGGCTCGGCCAAGACACCAATCGACGAAGCTCGAGGTAAGGATGGACCACTTCTGCCGGCCCGAGACAAGGACAGCGAAGCAACACTGCAGCCGAAACACGAGGGCCCGTGACTTCACCATGTCTTAGGAGGTACGTTAGCTGTCGTCGGTCATCACCTCGTCTCAGCGATGGTCACACCAGCCTTGGCAGCTCATCTAGGACTGACCCGATCCATCCCGGCGTGCTAGAGAAGCTGTGGAGCGCACACACGTCACGAGAATCAGATTCTGCTGTCCAACCCATTCAGAGAAGTTCTCCACCGTCATCCGGCAACACCCCAAGCTCGCTCAACAACACTCTGGTCCATGAAGAAAAGCACTTTCCGACGAAGAGCGCGACGGGCATTCAGCACCTCCACACAAAGTCGTCGACATACAATTTTTCGCGAATGTGACTCAGTCAGAACCGCCTCCTGCTGAAGATGTTGACTGTACCAGATTTGGTCTCTCAGGAGAATGAGACACGGACTTCACACAAGGCCTCACGCTTACCCACGAGATGTTGTATCTTTCGGGCGACGAAATCTCACATCGATGTCATGGCGGCCTGTCTAGGCGTATGGGTGGCCAAGGTCGATATGCCTTCTGACAACATCGAACAAGGCTGGAGAATGGCTTAACGCAGCCTTGTTAGTCGAGCTTATGCAGCCGAACAAGTCTGATGCCCTGGCATATATCGATCACAGTGCTCAAGCACCAGCACGATATGCACATGTCGTTCTGCATACTAGGGCTACCCCAGAACCAACATACACCGCATACTGCTTGGACCCTTATGGACCCAGAATGGGTAGTGCAATCTGGCACCCTTTGGACTATCCATACACTCGCAAGACTCGCGGAAGTGTTCGCAACCTGTATGCAGAGTTGGATACTATGTCAGTGTTCATCAACAAGATCACTGGCTCCATCCAGAATACCACCACAAATGATGTGACCGGTCGAGATCCGCCGAAATGGTCGTTCGAAGGTTCGCTTTACAGCGACTTCTTCTACGCCACCACAGCGGAGTTCAGAAGCGTACTTTCTTTTCCAAGATTCGTGGTACTCGGAGCAAACGTTGCTGGTGATTGCGTAAGGACTGATCAGCAAGGCGAGGCCTTGCCGCAGGACACTGACTCCCCACCGGTAATGACTGCACCTGGCGGGTTGGACCCTGACAACACAATGTAGCTTGCGGCCAATGTGCCTATCGCACATTCGTCTGGTAAGCCTTACAACACAATAGAGCTTCAAAGTTACAATACTGATTTCAGGTATGACAGGTCCGAATAACCCATACTTTGAGTCGGACAGTATCGTATGAGTGCTCCCACGAATAACCAGAGACATACCGAAGCAACGCAGTCATAGCGCCACTTTAGAATACACCGTCTCCAGACGCATAGCGCTCCATTTCTGGTTCGCTGCCACCAAGAACCGGCTCCCTCTACTGATCAAAGCGCTCTTCTTACTACCTTGGTCGGATCGGTCACACCTGGGATGAGACGAATAGGTTAGAGCCGAGGTATCTTGTCTGGCCATCGGGCTTGCCTGCCCTGCAAATCTCATATATCGCCTGACCCCTGCTATCTCAACTAACATACCTCTTGTTTTCTTGCACGTTCTGAAACTGCAGACACCTATATCACGCGTCGTGCTTGCTCCTTCCAGAATCCGTATTCGAATTTCAAGTGGTTTTATTGGAATACGCTTACACGCGGAGGTAAGTTGCAGACGTCATCTCGCCTTCCCCGCTGGCGCATATGTTTACGAGAGATCAGGACCATCACCATCACCATGAACACTCAGGACTCTTTTCCTCCAAAGCCGCAGTATCTTTGGCGTGTAATCGATGAGAATAGCTATATACGCATCGATGAAAAGGGTGAATTTGACACAGACAGTCGTAACGATATGGGGTTGGGCTACGTCCTCAACCCCGGGAATCTCGACGCGCATCTCGACTGGAAACATCATTTCGAAGATGATGATTTGTGCATCGTCTATCTCGCCCAGGATCCTGAGTGGGCCAATCAGGACGTTCAAAGACGACTAGCCCGGGGCCGGCAAGATGTACAGCTCCATCGCATCGCTTTGTCAAGATATCAATGGAAAATTGCTGTGCTGCAAGGCGGGTCTATAAATTTCCTGCGCCATATCGGATCTGGCGCAGGCATTGTCTCCTCGCCCGAAGATGCGGCAGGTACTGGGTGGTGCAACCCGCTAACGACTTCGAGAGAATGGTTTGCGCTTGAAAGAATCCCAGCAGAGGCAATCAAAAAGATAGCTTAGACGAAGGATGAGATGCCAGCGAGGTAGCGATTCGAGGCAGATCAGAATCAAGTCAAAGCAGCATGGGAACAGGCCACTGGCCTCTTAGCAGCATTGCGTCCTACAGCGATCTTAGGGCGCCCGAGCAGAGCATACGCACCGCTTTTGCGACTATAGTATCTATAGTTCATTACGATTTTCCGCTTCACGACTAAGTAGCTTATGTTGGGTTTTATTCGGGTCCATTACAGGCACAGCATTACTTAGACAGCTTTAGTAATACTTAGAGCGAGGTGAATGATCTAAATAGAGCTTACCGACTATCAGGGTGAGCAAAGTATATGCTGCCTGTATAGGCGACGAGATCCTCATCAACCACAATGAGCCAGAGTAAGGTTCCAGTAGACCTTCGGCGTCGTGATACGTTGCACAGATAGATCAGAAAAATCGTCTCGGTAACACCTGGGCAGTATCGAGAGGTCCGTAGCTCGAAGGACATGGTCTAGCCGTGAGGGAACGAATTGGGACAACGAGTCCAATACAATTGCATGAACATTACCAGCCGCACCAAAAAGCTGTACTTACGCTGTTGCCGTATCTTCCGCTCTCTTTTCATAGGCCTGGCGCTTCCGTACAACAACAACAACAACAACAACAACAACAACAACAACAACAACAACAACAACAGAGATGTACGATACGATAACAGTATGACAAGCGAGATATCCCCACTCTCCCGGATCTCCGCAAACAGACTTGCCGAATGATGCGGAGATGTCATTGTGATCTGTGCTCTGCTTCCGCTCCACCTCACCATCACCATCGACCGATGCATCCCTCTTTGCCCTCGGGCCACAGGGCTGTAGTCGCTGATCCGCGTTGTTTAGCCGCGCGAATGCCACAGTCGTGTGCTCAGCGGACCTCGTACCTTGACTTGTAGCTCCGTCTTGACCTCTCCCAACCATACACGTGTCATGCTACGGTAGGAGGACATACATACATACATACATACATATATATACACCTCGCAGAAGCTGTTCACGATGAGAACCACAGCAGCTTCAGCGCTGCGGAAAACCGTGACGGGGACGACGAGCAGACGAACGTTTACGACACAGAGCAGCTTACAGGCCAGCTATGGCTTCATTGGCCTTGGGCGGATGGGTACGTGTAGCACTGCACCACAAGCTACAAGATAACACAACACAACATGCGGAGAACAGGAATGGCTAACAGCAGCAGGATATCCTATGGCCAAGAACCTCAGAACCAAGATCCCAGCATCCGACACGATGTTTGTTCACGATGTGAACCCAGCGATAACAGAGCAGTTCGCGGCGGAACTTGAGGGCGTCACGGCAGCGAAGAGCGTGCGAGAAGTCGCAGAGAACTCGGTACGCATACCTCCACCCTCTGAGGTGAAGTCCAGCATTGCCATGATGAATTGTTCTTATCCTTACCCTCAGAATGAGCTAAGTGCAGTCTCTCGGAAGAGAGTTCTGTTCCCCTGATTACTCACACAAACAAAGCCAATCCTCTGAAAGCGTAGCATAACCCTCCTTCATACCACCGTCACACCGTGCGAAATGACCCATGCTGACCATGGTAGGAAACAATCCTCACTGTCCTCCCCGAGCCCCACCATGTCCAAAACGTCTTCCAGCAAATGCTCCACCCTCCCACACTCCTCACCGACTGCCCCCGAAAGCAAGAACGCCTCTTCATAGACTGCTCGACAATAGACCCCAAATCCTCTGCCAACGTCGCCGAAGCAACCCAATGCAGCGGCCAAGGCCGATTCATCGACGCACCCATGTCCGGCGGCGTGGTAGGAGCAGCAGCCGGCAAACTAACCTTCATGATCGGCGCAGACCCCGAACTGGTCGAACGCGCAACCAAGATCTTGAGCCTCATGGGAAAGAGAGTGGTACATCTTGGGCCGCAGACGAGTGGACTGAAGGGAAAGCTGGCGAATAATTATCTCCTCGCATTGAACAATATTGCAACGTGCGAAGCGATGAATATGGGTGTGAGGTGGGGGCTTGATGCTAAAGCGTTGGCGGATATGATTAACACTGCTACGGGGAAGTGCTGGCCATCAGAAGTGAATAACCCCGTGCCGGGTGTGATAGAGGGTTCGCCGGCGAGCAAAGGGTATGAAGGTGGATTTGGAACAGCGCTTATGCTCAAGGATTTGAAGTTGGCAATGCAGGCTGCGACAGAGGCGCAGATTGTACCGAAGCTGGGAACGCAGGCCGCGGATATATATTCTGCTATCGAGGGAGATTCGGAACTGAAGGGCAAGGACTTTTCGATTGTCTATAGATATCTTGGGGGGCTGGATACGGATAAGTTGGAGGGTATCAAAGCGTAGGTGATGTTGTTGGAAAGCAGCGAAGCATTCACAGGCACTGGTGCTGACGAAAGCCACGAGCCCAGGAGTGGTCAACCAACGTTTCATAGCTATGTACCCAAGCCATTGAGAAAGGCCGTGCAGACATGACCATCTCTCTTCATACTACTATTCTGAGTGGCAAAATGGCGATGACAGCGCAAAACCTGCGTGTCTCTCTGGCCTAATATGGTTGCACTGCGGCCGTGGCCAATGGAACATGGGCCCGTCGGTACGACACTCTATTTACCACGCTTTGTCTGCTCAAATGTTGCTGCGCCCACCACCTCTTTCAACGCCAAGAGCTAAACTTGCCAGCAAAGCCTACATGCCTAATCCACCATCTCAGCTATGCCAATCAGACCACCCGCGCCGGTAATCTCACCATAACGCTGCGGCTCTTGCAGTGCTCCATTGGTCTATTGGTCCACGAAAGCCTATGTGCAGGATACTTGTCACTTCTTGTCCTCATGCCGCATGCGCTTTCCACTCTTCTACAACAGGCTTCCACGTGTTTCCACAGGCGATAGACGATTCGTGAGCAGGGTGAGGGCATATGCCAGGGAAGTGTATTCGAAGCTCATCCCGCCCAGTATACGAGCTTTGAGAACAGCAGTGCATCCACGTATTCCCCCGGCTCGGGCAGTGGTACAAGCTAGGCAGAGTGACCAACCACCATGCGTCGCAACAGATCGACAGCAAATCCTGGCAGATCGTCTCGAAGCTTGTTGACGCCTGCCTCGTTGAGGCTGTGACCGAAACGCTCAACGACGAGCCTGACAGCCGTGCTACGTTATGTTGTTCGGAGGGCCGGCAAGGGAGTGTAATTGTTGGGATGACGGCGCACGGACTTCATCGGGTATGGTCGTGCAGGAGGCGGTAAACTGCTATAGTCAGCTGACTAAATGTTTGAAGAGCTGCCGCGAGCGAGGCTAGAAAGGTCTCCTTCGCTGCAGACAAGTCGAAGTAGTTCATGGCTTCCACCTCCGCACGCTGTCCTTAGCAACCTGTAAAACTGCGAGAGCCGTTAGGGAATTGTTTCCAGGGCTATGCTCGCAGTCGTTCCAACTTCGTTTGCTGATCAGGCGTGTCTGGTAAGCTGGAGAGATGCTGATCGGAACATCGACAATGTTGAAGGGGAAATTGTGAGATGCAGTGAGCGAGGCTCGAAGGCTATCGGTCGTTTATGGCTCGAAACCTTACCCACCGTCTTGTAAGTGCACTGGAAGATGCATCCGCGTCATTTACCGAGCCAAGCTCGCGGTGCACAATGATGTAGCAATACCGATGGAGCAAGGTAAGGCTCTATCGCGCAAACGCATGTAGACATATCGGTCATTGGCGTGTGGTCCTATCGGCGAAGTCGGGGCCATGCCAATACTCGGCCCAATTGTACGTGATGCATTCATTACCCCAGCTCCACCACCCCGCGACAAGATGCCGTGCGAACACTTCCAAAGCTCGATAGTCTGCTGGCAAGAACGTATTGATGAGCTCTTTAAGACAAGGCTTGCGGGAGTGTAGATCCGGTACACCAATGAGCACTCTTCGTTCGACCGAAAGCGGCTGTTGTCGTTTGACGCCGTGTCTTGTTCTGCGTCCGAGCAGCAGGACCTCATACGGCTTTCTCATAATGTTGTCAAAAGACATGATCGGCTCGCCTGTCGCCGTAGTCTTGAGCCAGATCCACTCTTCCTCCAACTCAAGTCCCCAATGCTGGAAGACGCCACCTTCTCCAAGCACGAGCTCTCGAACAGCTTGCTTGTTAGTGATCCAGACTCCGATGAGACAGTCTCGGGCCATGAGCATGTCCAGGTCCATACCCATGATCAGGTCGTATGTCGTATCGAGGGTAGGCGAGGTGCGGTATGTATTGCCAGCCGTGCGATGCGTCCGTCTGACGGATCGGTTTGGCCATGGCGGGTCCAACAGAATGAAGTCGAAATGCCTGCGTCCATCATGTGCTGATGCTTGTGTCCGGACTGCTCTGTGGAAGCCTCGAGAGTCTGTGCAGTTCCCCAGATAGCACGATGAACCAGGCGGGAGGCGGAATGTGATCGTTCCTGAGTCGTGCGCGAGGGAGCGGGTTCTCAAGGCTATACTGCAGTTGGCAAGAAAGCGTGGATCGTCCACCTCGTTCATGCACGTGCACGCCACTCCTTGACCATTCTGCTGAGCAGCATCGAAAGTTAGTGCTACCTCCTTCCTTGCGATACGACCTAGAATCGCATGTGGTAAGCGGTCCCCATGGTCAGTTTCTGCCTTGCCGTTCTCTGCAGGCTGGACCTCTACAATCTGCCGTTTACGTTTTGTGCCTCGCGCGACAAAGGGCCGCCCCAAGCACCAGGGAGCACTGTGATGGCTGTTCACATCCTCGATAGCCTGCTTCAATAATCCTTCGTATTCGGCATGGATCTCATGATTGACACTGTTGTTATCGAGCTTGGCCCTCGCGGAAGCCGACTTGGGCTGGTCTGAAGGGAATGCCACCTGCAATGCCTCCACGGAGAGAAGCACATCATGTGACGGATGATCATCAGTACCTTGAGCAGCTGCTATCGAACGTGGTATGTCGAAAAGCGTGACTGTTCGATCCTCATTGTGCCACAGCACTGGTGATACCGTTTTCGCCGCTAGGGACATGTTGATGGCTTCGGTCCGTGTTGCTTATGTTCTGCCGATATGTTGTTTGCGGACCTGCAATACCCACCTATTATGTCATCCCGAGGCCTACATGTAGATTCGGCTGGTGGCATCGGTGGCATCGGTGGCATCAGTCCCTCCTTGTGTGCCCCAAAACAACAAGAAACACCGGCACGAGGGATCCATATCACTACTTCGGCATATACAGCCTCACATTCATATTCACACGCCTGATACCGCGATCCCTTCGAGTGGCTACTCTCCGACGAAAGAAACGACCATACACTTCCAGAATATCCACACGCACTAAGTTACCCGGAAATACCAAGTTGATTACCGATGTCGCGAACAACACCTCTCCCCTGAAGACGGATCATTTGAACAGCGCAGTGGGAGGACAATCAATGAGCAGCATTGCCGTTGGGCATGCCAGACATGTCACGCCGAATACATCGTCCGACGGACCACATGAGATGACATCTGATCCTCGGTCCAAGACCGTCAGTGACCAGGGCTCGATATGCCCTACGGACACTGAGAACCTCATACCGAGGACATACCGTGATACCGACAACTGTATGCCTGTACGGCAAGACGAGGAGCAGCGTAAAATCCCGAAGAAGAGCTACGAGTATGCTGTGCGAAGCGGAATAGCTGGTGGTATTGCAGCATGTGCCGCGAAGACAGTTGTAGCGCCGCTCGATAGAGTCAAGATACTGTTTCAGGCGAACAATCCACAATTTCAGAAGTACACAGGGACGTGGACAGGCGCTTGGAACGCGATGCGGGATATTTACCAGGCCAACGGAACCATTGGCTTGTTCCGGGGACACAGTGCAACTCTACTGAGAATCTTTCCATACGGTGGCATCAAGTTTTTAGCTTACGACCAGTTCAGAGCGCGGCTGATACCAACTAAGGAGCAAGAAACATCAATTAGAAGATTTGGTGCTGGCTCCATGGCGGGTGTTGCTTCTGTCTTCATCACATACCCTCTAGAGATCGTACGAGTACGGCTGGCATGGGAGACCAGACAGACCAAGAGGATGTCACTGCGAGACATCATCGGCGTCATCTATAACGAGCGGCCGTCTCCTCCCCAGACAGGCTTGACAGACACAAACTTACCAAAGCCAGCTGTAGCAGCCGTGGAGGCCACTCAGGTTGCGATCAAGACAGCCACCGCCCAAACAGGTCTTTCAAACTTCTACAGAGGATTCACCCCTACGATCGTCGGCATGATACCCTATGCTGGTGCTTCGTTCTTGGCACACGATAAAGCAGGCGACTTCATGCGTCTGCCCTTTCTTGCACCGTGGACTATACTGCCGATGTCGGAGAGAAGTCGAAAACAACTTGCGCCCGACAAGCCAACGCCCCTGAAAGCATGGGCTGAGCTGATAACCGGAGCGGTAGCAGGTTTTGTCAGCCAGACAGTCAGCTACCCTTTCGAAGTGATACGTCGGAGAATGCAGGTCGGAGGAGTGGTTGGCGATGGACATCGTCTGGGCTTGCTTGAAGTTGCCCAGAGCATATACCACGAAAAAGGCTTCAGGAGAGGCTTCTTCGTCGGGTTGGGTATTGGATATGTGAAGACGGTGCCAATGGTGGCGACGAGTTTCTTCGTTTACGAGCGAATGAAGGTGGCTTTGGGAATATAGGCATGGCCGGTGATGGTTATGTGTTCAACATTTTGCATGCCGATCGAGCAGCAGCAGCCGAGCGTGGCGTTTAGAGGGTCATGCACATAGGACGGAGCATACACTGCACATAGTGTAGCAGTAGGAAGAACAGGACCTACTTCTGTGGTTGGATAGTTTTGAGTTGGAAGTCACGCATTCGGGAAGCTGCCAAAAAGTGAGACGACATGAGTTCCAAGCGATGGTGAAGCCAGCGTGTGTCCCAAGCTCAAAGCGTAAGCTGATTGGTACCACTATTATATATCACGAACCATGTGAAACGTTGGAACGTGTACAACCATCCTACCCTGCCTGCCAGCAAAAGAGCAAAAGTGTAACACGGCCCATAATCCCCACTCCATCCCAACAACATCGCGTGTAATCCAATCTGACCTCTCCACGACCTGAAATTCTCTGCCCGATTGCTCGGCTGAAGACTGTCTCAGAAACTCAGGACCGCACCAGCAATCGCTCGTTACCGAAGCGAGTGGACGGCCGTCGCCGAGATTCAACTGGGCACGCGTTGCCGAAGACAGAGGATGTTAGTGGAGGGACCGCATTCCACCAGGGAGCCATTACAGCTGGTCATGTGACCTGTAGATATAACATATGTATCTAAAGACTGTAAAGCTCTGGAGTGCCCCACCCTGCGGGGGTTTCATGCCGCTGTCTGGTGTACCACCACGTTTCAAGCAACATTGACTTTCATCACCACAACACAAACCATGCCACCCAAAGTACTGGCCAAAACCGACCGCGCCAGTGGTGTCCTACCGATCACGGCGGCCACACGAGCTGCAGCTACGGCAAAAGGACCAGCGCCACGACTCAAACTCGAGATTCGACGACTCCCACCTGGACTCACTCTGACTGAGTTCGAGGAAACACTGGGCGGTGAATGGAAGCTGGGGAATGGAAAGGTCGACTGGAGGGAATACAGACAGGGCAAGGTCAAACATGCGCTCGGGAAAGCGCCAGAGCAGAGCAGGTGCTACATCCATCTTGCGAATGAGGCGCTCGTCAAGGAGTTTGAGCAGCGCTTCCTGGCAGTGTCCTTCCAGGACAAGGCAGGAACTTACCGAAACCCTGACTTGAAGCACCTACAGCCTAATCTTGGGTACGCTCCCAACCAGCGAACAACTCTCAACACAAAACCCCGAGTCGACAATCGGCAAGGAACCATTGATCAGGATCCCGAGTTCATGGCATTCCTACAGGCAGAGACCCAGCCTATCACGAAGCCGGCAGCTTTGGATGCTGTTGGTGTTGAGAAGGAGAAGTCAGAGAAGACTGAGGTCAAGACCACGCCGCTGATCGAAGCACTTCGCGATAGGAAGGCGAACAAGGCTAAGGCAGCCGAAGCGAAGGCCGACAAGAACGACAAGAGAGATACGAAGGACACGAACGTCAAAGGTCACGCCAGATCCGATAGCAAGGACACTCCTGCCGTCAAGTCTGATACCAAGATTGAACAGAGTAAGAAGGTTGAGCAGGTGTCTAAGGACGCTGTCAAGGCGCTCAACAGACAGGTGGTAGATAAACGGCTACAGCAGATGACACAGCGGCCTCATAGTCCACTGCAAGCCTCGGCGGCTCAATCTTCCATCTTGAAACCGAAGAAGGGCGGAGACTTCAACGATCACGGTGGCAGGAATGCGAATGCGACCGCTGCAAAGGTGGACCGAGGCAAAGTAGGCGGAAATGCGGCAGCACCGCAATCAGCACCACGTGCCAGTCGAGAGCCGCGAAATCGAGGTGGTGTAGAAGGTATCAAGAAGATGCTGCAGAAAGACCTGGGTATCAAACCGAAGGCTGCGCCAGCAACTCAGAATGCGAAAACAGCTGCAGGTAGTGCTGCTAACTCGACACCAACGTTACCTGCAGTCAACAACAGAAACAGCTTACAGTCGAAGCAACCTGCAACTAAAGGGCTACAAGCTGTATCTCAAGGTATTGCTCCACTTGCAGCTACTAACAAGGTACCGCCAACAGCTCCAAAGGCACAGCAGAACCAGCACCCTCAACCTTCCTCAGCACCAACTATATCACTGTACAAAGCATATCTCAAACACGCGAACCCCAGCCAAGGCATGACCGAGATTCTCATCCAACAAGCCCTATCGCAATACGGCGATGTCAAGAGCGTCACCATCGACCCGCGAAAAGGCACTGCAATTGCCTTGTTCAAGGACACCGAAAGCCTGAAGAAAGCGATCGAAGCAAAGAAAGTCCCTGTTGCGAATGGCAGCGTGGAGATCCTGGAGTTCAAGGATCGTCCCGCTGGTGGAGGAGGTAGAGGAGGGTTCAGAGGTGGACGCGGAGGACGTGGAGGTGCTAGGGGAGGTGCATCTTCTGCTGCGGCGCCTCTTGCTACTGCTCTTCTTCCTCCTTCGTCGGTGAAGCCAACAACCTAGAAGGTCTGGGATCCTGTGAGCATGATGACGAGGGAGTTGTTGCGCTTTGGGTGATGATGCGGTATGACTTGATGCATACATCTTATGCGGCTTGTGGAATCATGCTGGATCAAATAGCAATGCTATGCTATGCTATGCTATGCTATGCTATGCATGCATGGGAGGAGTGCAGTGGTATCTCTCGCAAACAACGCTAGAACGCAACACAGAGATCACGATTAATGATCACAACATTACTCCTCGGATAGCGCCACTGACACACTGGTCATCGACTCTTGAACCACTGCTTCGATCGCTCTCAGCGGTTTTGTGTGTTCAGCGTGCGAATGTATGCCCCGAACATTATATCTTTGATGAACGTATCTCGAATAGAATGCCAGTAGTGTGCTTGGGGCGGAGGACGAAGGGAACGGTGCCGCCGAAGAGGATACAGACCTAAGACAAAGATCTGTGCTCCTGTTTGAGGCAGAATGAGGAGTCTTCAGGCGATCAGGAAAAGTTGGGTTCAGGAACTTCAGAAGTGTGGCGAATAGCACCAATTGCCGACTCAGTGACCAAGCTAGTATCCTCGCAGAACCAGACGCAGACGCTAATTACCTGAGAGTAGATGTCACCCATGAACGAGACCTGGCTATTGCGCTCATGCTTTGTCATCCTGGCGGATACACACCGCATTGATGATCCAGACATGATAGTGTCCATGTCGAAGACAAATGGCCTGGAGAGCCTCGTGGGCATGTTTTGAGATAGGAATCGTACGTCCATTGATGATGATTGCCGCGCCTTTGATCTTGTCTTCCCTCACAGCTCCAAGTATATGATCTGGCATCGTAGCCAGGATCTGTCACTTATGTTCTCCTAAAGATATTCCATCTGGCTTCGACACCACAGGTCGCACATATTGAATCTTATGGTTGGAAGGTCAGTACAGAAGCAAGGTATAGGTTTATGTAGATTGCTTTGTCGAGATTGCAATAGAAGGAGAGATGGGAACCATTTCTTCCGACGTCTATATATGCACATATACACACATATACACACATATACACACATATACACACATATACACACATATACACACATATACACACACATACACACACACACACACCATCATCATGCACCAAAGCAATTCATCACAACATCTCGCTTCGCGCGTCGTAGGTAGAAAAGAATTATTGGTTCCGTTTTAAGACAGTACTACATCAGTGGCCAGGTAGGTAGGTAGGTAGGTAGGTAGGTGACACAATCTCGAAGCTGGAAAAGCATCGCACTGCATCGCACTGCACGGCAGCATTGCATTACATTGCATTACATCGCCCGATCGTTTCTACTAATGCTGAACCAGCCCGAAACAAGTCTGTCGACAGCGCCGTCGAACTCAGCCCAACCATTTCCATGCCACGAGAAGCAGTCCAAATATTTATCTTCTGCAAATATCCACCAATCAATCAAAACATATGCGATACATGTATGCCTTTATATACAGAAGCGAAAAACAAAACAAAGAAAATCGAGAGAAGCCGCTGAAAACGAGGACGAAAAAACACAAAAAAGTGCGCCATCGCTAGTGCCGTGTAGATATCGATGCTTTCCAAATTAAAAAACCCCCAGATGCTAGGTACAAATTTAGATGCTCCGTATTAAATGCCAGTCTCATTTCCTTTCCGCCATAGAAATGGTGCGGGTATCGGTTGGTATGGTTGTGGATGGTGTCGTAAGGTCATCATGTATATAAATATATATATGTAGAGGCGTGAAGAGCTGCAAGGTATAAGGCTGGGTCGTAGCTGCAGGTGAAAGTTGTGAGACTTGTCCGTCCTTACTTATTAGAGGAAGCCAGCACCAGGTGGGTATACTCCATGCTGGACATAGTCAGGCGGCATATTCGCCCTGATTTCTTTCGGGTGTCTGTATCCGTTTCTGCTTCCGGGAAGGCTCGATGGTGGAATACTGGCCTCATTGAGCTTCTGTTCGTTTAGTGGAGATGCTGGAACCGAAGGACGTCTCTCGCGACTTTTCTGCGTCGCCATTGCTTGCTCGTACGGCGACTCCGCTCGAGTTTGGGGGATTGGAATACTTTCGTATGGTGCTGCTCCAGTCTGTGAACGATCCGGAAGGTGCGCCTGCGACGGGAGTGGGAAGCTTTCATATGGTGCAGCCCCTAATTCAGTCTGTGGTGACTTCGTCCGATTGCGCGAACTGCTGCGCATACGGTCGCCAAGGCCACGGAAACGTGCGCTGAAGCCCTCGCTGATACTGCCCTGGTTGCGCCGATGAGCATTTGGCGAAGACGTCGCAGATCGTGGTTGCGGGAAAGGTGGAGGGCCTGGCCAAGATGGTGCTTGTTGATCAACAGCACTTGCTGGAAGTGGTTCATCGATAGCGATGCTTATCATGCCAGAAGCGTTGGTTGAGGCTTGAGTAAACATTGTTGGCGGAGGTGGAGGTGGGGGAGGTATGGCGAGATGCTGTAGCTCCGGCATGACTCCAAAATCTTCCGCTTGGGGCGTCTCCGGAATGATAATTATTCCCTGTGCGTCGGTACTGTACAGCGCCGTGTCGATACTATAGTCCTGTGCGCCCTCCATAGCTTGAGCAACATCCGGTGGCGAGATCTTGCGGACATGAGACAGTCGACGCGCGTTGGACGACAGGCCTGACTTGTAAGCCGGATGAACTGGTGTCGATGTGCTTTCTGGTGGCGCAGTAGCAGAACGAGGTCCACCGCTTCCTTTGCTGCTCGCTGTGAAGACACTTGACGGTAGCAGAGGGCCCAAAGAGTCGTTATTCTCGGAAGTCATGCTGGATGAAACCGGTATCTGGTAGATTGACGACTGTACTCCGTACGAGTGGCGCGGGTTCGTAGAGGCGACCGACGACATTTGGCTGAGAGCAGAGCCTGTGACATGGCTCAAGCTGCTCGCAGATAAGGACAAATCGCTGAACTTTCCTGGAATATCAGGTACGCTTGGCACATCCTCGCTCTCTCCGGGGTCAGAGCTCATGTACTTCGGGTGTCTCATGGCCCTTGGAGTCGCAGGCAAGCCGATAGGGGCGGATGGCGTAGAAGTGCCAGTCATCTTGCCGTACTTGGCCATCATGTCAGCATCCACAGTATGAGATCGCAGTATGCCAAACGACGTAGGACTGTCACCAAGGTCGGTCTGCGATCTTGGCCCTATAGCGGGCCTCCCGAAGCCGCTCGTCTGAAGCTGGCCAGGATGCGGAATCTGAGGAGCTGATGGTCGCCGTAGTAGTGACAAGCGTCGCTCCTCGAGCTCTTGTGCAGCCAACTCTTTTCTGCTCAGACCGCTATGTTTGCTGTGCGTAGGTTGCGTGTTCACCAAGGATGGTCCCGAGGCGGCTACAGAGTGCTGTGGCACATGGTCGTCTTCTGGAATGGTCTGTTGGGCGATACCAGTGAATCCTCCTCCTTCTGACTCCTCCTTTCGTGATGGCTTGCGGCTTGTGGACCGATCCCTTCTTGTACGACTTGCTTCCCTGCGAGCCTGAAGGTCGTCGCCAGCTTTGCGGCTTGCGCTTCGAGCTCGTAAACGAAATCGCATACCATCACTTTGCATCTCCTCTTCCGGGACAAAAGCTTTGTTCGAGAGCACTGGCAGTGGAGACGAAGGCGATCTTGTGGTAGATTCTAACGTCCGATTCTGACTTCTTCCTCGACCACTAACTTTATCGGTGGTTGCTGGCTCAAGAGGGGCTCTGCTCGACGTGCGTGGTGCTCGGACGGCAGTCTTGTCTTCTTCTGAGACTCTCCTATCCGCGGCTGCTCTCGAATCTGATCGGGTAGATCTAGTACTCTTATGCGACTCGACTGGCGACTTGATCGGCGATGCGAGCTTGTAGAAGCTCTCGTCGTCCGTAGTGGCTGGCTCTGACTTCTCAGCTTGTGCCTTTGCCAGTTCCTCTGGTGACATGGGCACCGGCGACGACGGCGATCTCTTCGCAGGTTTGATGTATCTGACATCACAACCACGACTCTCAGATTGTTCTCGCATACGACTTCTCGTGCGACCAGATCTGCTCTCGCCTCTCCTTCGAGACTCCGTGCGCCTCCGGCTTTCTGCGCGCTCTTGGCGAGCAACATTGCGTGCCTCCTCAATACTGCTTATATACTCTTCTGTGGCCCTGCCAGACTTGACGCTGGCCTTCGAACTGCCACCGGTCAAAGGCGGGCTCAAGGTTCCAGTACGGTTCTGAGAAATGGCAGCACTTCCCTCTGCGTAAAGAAACGTTTTCTCGTCAGTGAAGACTGTCGGCACGACTTGAACTGCCAGGCGATCCGGTTTACGCTCCCTGGAGGCCCCGCGGTTGCGCGATTCTTCTCGTAGTCTGCTGAACACACCATGGGCGGGTGAAGGCAGATGGTCTGCTCTGTCCGCGAATGTCTTTGGAGCAAGTTTCTCGGCGGCATCATACGTGGTTGGTCGCAAAGCTGTCGCTGGCTCTGGCACACTACCGACAGAACTAGATCGCTTGCTGCCTGCTTGTAATGAAGCACCTGCTTCACGAAAGTCGCGGGCTGCCGTTAGCGGGGTAGCCATTTCCGCTGCCTCTTGCTTAGCACGTTCAATGTCATGTCTGGAGGGGAGTCGTTTCTTCCTGCTATAGCCGCCAGGCGTGGCAGTTCGAGCGGATGCAGGATCACGGGCAGAGGACCGTACCCAGTGGTTCTTGTAGGGATCCAGACCGCCAGGTGACATTGGGAAAGCTGACATGCCGATAGGTGTAACACCTGCGGTGACAGTTGCTGGTTCGAGTGCACTACTCGGCTCTCGCATGAGGTTGGATTGCACAGGTGCGCCTTTGTCACCGAAGCTAGTGATCAGCTTTAATGACGCATTCTTTGCAGTAAGTCTGCCCGACCCAGAACGTGACGGCAGCGAATATGTCGGACTTGCAACATCGACTGCGCTTTGCGGTTGACTTTGTTGTTCTCTTTGCGCGTTATTGAAGGCATCTTGGGCACGTGGTGATGCCCACGGCGCTGATGTTTCTATGCTTGTACAGGAGAAGCAGCGCACAGCAAGCTCGGCATTGCCTTGTATCACAGCGCTTTCGCCCCATTTGCGGAGTAGCCAGGAAGTTCGTTGCCAGTCATGACCACGATACAGACAAACCAGCAGAACGGCTTCCATCCAAGCCGATTGTGAGACATAAACTTCGATGGCTTCGTCGATCTCTCCAATGCCAACCAGAATGGCCACCGCCGGGTGTATGTCGCCTTTCTCGAGCAACCTTTGGATGAAGGCTTCACTCGCTTTCTTCTGGGAGTCTGGTCCGATTGAGCTCAGCGCAAGCAACATCCAATCCGAAGAAGTCATTGACTTCGATCCTATCAGTGAGGCCATCTGGTCAGCACTGATGTCGCCGAGCCACCTAGACAAGAGGATTCCGTTCGTCGAACTAGCGCCGTGTCGAGACAGCTCTTCGTGGACGAGCGAACGTACATCGTCGTTCCAGCCAAAGACGACGCTCAGCATTTCGCGCTGTAGCAGTTCGGGAGTGCGAGCAGTTTCGCCGTAGTGAGGTGTTCGAAAAGCGACCTCACGTAGCCTGGCTTTGACGCACGGGAAAAGGTCAAGAGGCGCGTCTTGTTGGCTATCGTCCGGACTGTGTAGTACTTCCTTCCGCAGTCCCGATGATCGCTGTCGGCTGTGCGTCAACGGGGCTGGCTGTGGTTGAGAGGCATAAGATGATGTCGATCGTATCGAGATACTTTCATGGCCCATCTTGGGTGGGGGTGCTGGTGCTGGTCCGAAGGAGAACTCTGTGCCATCATAGCCGGTGCTCGTAGATGCTCGCGACGAGTCTGGCCGATCGTACAGGTACTTGCGCTGTCTGCGGCCTTTGTGGCTAGAACCTCCGGAACTAATGGAGCCAGCATTGCTGGAACGAGAACTCAGAGGCATAACCTTGTCTCTGATTTCTGATTCGAGTGCATCCAGTGAATCCATCTCTCTTGCAATCTTTTGCAAAGGAGAAAGATTTGTGCTTTCATCGGCGCTGCTTTCGGTGTCAGTATAAGGCAGACTTGCACCGATTGAGTGTTGCGTCTTCGCTCTGTCTTCCAGTATCGACGGTGGTGTCGGTGGCGTGTTCGCGGGCACATGCTGCGCTGTTGCCACCTGCAGTGGGACGCTACTTGGGTTGATGTCGTACTGTTGAACTGTGTGGTTGCGGCCGAGGGTAAACAAGGTCGCACTGGGTCCATAGTTTGCTATGCCCACCACTCCGTCAATGGTTGGTATTATGTCGTAGGTGACTTTCTTCGTCCGAACGTCCCAAGCTCTAGTTTCGCCGTCGCAGTGCTGTATTAGCCGTCCATTCTTGGACCACGCAAACCAACAAGCCCCTGACACGGGAACTTCGGACCGTTGCAAGACTCGAATGATATTCGGCGCCTCTCCGCCGTCTTTGGGCACACTCCAAACTCGCAGGTCGCCATCGTAAGTCTGCGATGCAAGCATATCAGTCCTTTGCTTGGAAGATGACCCATGCCACGCCAAGCCTGTTATCTTCGAAGGTGCTCTATTCGTGTTCAGTGTGTGCAGAATGGTGAAGGACGGCTGTAAAGTTGCAATCAGAATGGAACCATTCAAGTACCCGATCGCGAACGTTCTGCAGTCAGCTGCAGGTGCAATGGTCGTGATTGGATCGAAAATCGTTCTTGCCGAAAGGTGCTCAGAAGTCGAAGGCTCAAACAGGATAATGTTGCCTTGATCGTTGGCTAAGGGGGGGTAAAAAAAGCAAGCTATCAGTACTTCAGCGTTTGTCAGGACCTGTGAAGAACTCACCAAAAGCAATATTGCCATTGCGCATGAATGCTGCAACCCTCATGTGCTCGTAGGCCGAGAATCTTGCGACTTCTCCACCACTAAGGATATCCCAGACAATCGCGGTCTTGCCTGCATCAAAGCTCACTGCAAGTCGTCCCGAACCTCGTTCGCTCACATTGTCCACCACGATCCATAGCACGTCCTCTCTATGCAGGTCTAATCTCCTTTCGATCGATAGGGTGTCATGATGGAGCACGAGTATGCGATTCCGTTGGGCATACAGCAGGAACGATGCGGTCGCGGCACATGGCTCGAACTCTTGGTGCGAGTTCTCGGGCGTAAGCGTGACAGGCGGGGGGGTTGCTCGCGCTGACGCTCTGCTGCTGCTGCTGTTCAGTCGTCTGCTGGACTCCGAATGAGATGCCGAGTGCGAGGCCGTAGATCTGGTTGATCGTGATCTCTGTCTACTAGACGAAGGTCCAGACGACATCTTGTCCTTCTCTGGAAACATATGTATGTCAGTCGGTTTCCACAACGGCAAGCATGGCCATATCTCGTGGGTTTCGCGGTCTCTCCGAGGAGGCCGGTTACCGAATATAGCAGTTGACAGAGAAGGAAGGAACCCAGACGTCTGCCTGCCTTCTCAAGGCCCCGGGGTCCCAAACATACCCTTGACATGCGCGCTAAGACGTGAAGTCACACTGTGTGCACCTCCCGTCTTCCATATACGCTCCTCCTCCTCTTCTTCTTCGTCTGCTTCCAGCTCTCGTGTGCACTCCCGGCCCGCCCCAGCGAAGTCGATCCTGGTAGCGCTGCAATACTCGATGCATGCAGCCGCTGGAGCAAGTAGTGGGTGGAGGAGGTACAGAAGAAGTGCAGCTGCAGGTAGGCGCAGAAGCAGAAGTTACCAGAGAATAGTGGCACGAGAAGATGCAATAAGCAGAGGCCCCCCGGCCACATCAGAGGTCGGCGCGTAGCTGTTCGGTGAGGTAGCAAGTAGCAGCAGATGGGCCCCACTACTAGGCGACAAGTGTGCCGGGCTGGGGAAAGAGCGACCTATGAAGACGGAAAGAGCGATGCTTTACAGTACCATTCGTCCATAGCGAAAGGGCACCACTCATTATGATTGGACTGTCCCGAGGCCCATACATAGCCGCGATGCACAGATAGACTCGATGCGGGCGGGACAGCGGGCCTGTTGTCTTGCGAGTTGCGGGCTTCCACGCAGCACGACGGGCTGTGTTTCATGTGCCGGTGCTTGCAGAGAAGCTGCTGCTGGTTGAACATTATTGTTGCTGCTGTATGGACGCAGCAGCAGGGAAACGATGTGAGAAAGCGGAGGCGACCTGTGACTAGGGCGTTACCTTCTCTCATTGGTCGATGTGATGGAAACTATCAGCGCCACCGTTGGAGTGATCACACCTCAATACATCATCATATCGCGCGTAGATGCCAAGACCAGCCGAGCAGATTGTTATTAGTTGTTATTTATTGTTATCATTGTTATTATTGTTATCATGATGATCATTAGCTTCAAGGGCTGCCTACTATAGTAAATTATCGGAGGGCGAAAGCGGTCAACTGAATGGGACCTGCTTTCGTACGACAACGCATGCGGGCATATCCACCCAGCGTCTCGGTATCGAGGTTGCCCTTGCGTCTCGTCGGCCTCTGCACGTTCATCAACGTTGGTTACCGAACGCTGCACTGATCATGAGCATGTCCAAGCACGTGCTACCATAGCATCGATCATCACGAGTCGTCGAAGTTGCGACAGTACGTGCGACGCATGTTGTATCTTCCTACTGGCGGGACATCAGAAAAAGCAGCCCACCAAGAGTCCCTGGAGCTGCAGCTCTTCTTGGTTTCGTGCTACGTATCGATAGTTCCTGACAGCGTTGCAGTGCTTTTTATGCTGTCCAACGCTATCCCGACTTTCGATGTTCTCGCGGCATCGCGGCTTGTTGCGGTCCGCAGTCAAACCCTGCTGTGGTAAGGTCACATCCGACCGCGTGGACACAGTCACCATTTCAACGGTCACAGAATGGATGGCAATGGAGAGCTTGGTATGTTTGACTCGTTCTCATCATTTATTCTCTACTATATACTACTCGCTTTTGGGGGGAGGGAGGGTGGGGGTCCATAACGTCTCGACTCAGTGGGTCAAGTCCAACCAATGAAACACACCGCCTTAGCGCCGCACGTTGTCAGCCGGCTCGGCATTGTCCTCTGCCATCGGCATTCATCTTTGGCTCCCTGAGCCCTTTCCTGGCAAACAACAATGCCCTGTTTGCCGCCGTTTCCGAAGTCTGTCATCTCGAGCCATCTTGTTGTATGCCGAATCGTCGTCGTGTGCGAATTGCACATCGGGCTGGCGGACTACGTGTTGGCCATCCACATCAGCCATGGTGGTGACATTAGATCTGTCGTGACACGTCTGCGTGCTCGGCCACATCGCACCTTTCCCGGAGGAGAGGCGGCCACAGCATCATGGCATGGACCCAAACCCCTATATGGACCGTTCCGAGTACGTATCCGAACGTGGAGATGACAATCTTCCGATAGAGTGCCATGTCGGCGTGACACACTACTGCCGTAGATTATTGGGCTTCGTATCGCTAGCACAAAACGCGTCATGACATATTCTAGTCGCGCGTTGAGCCAAAGCGGTGAGCATCCTGTATTGCACATTGTTCGGGATTTCAGCTCATGGGTGATTGCCAATGGCCCTGGTTTCGATCAAGTCGTTGGTTCATCTGTCGACATCGTGTCGACTGTACAGTTCTAGGATGGCGCGCTCACTCCTTGGGTTTGCTTGAACTGCTTTGTCTCTTCTTCTTGGAGCTGATGCAGCTGGATTGGCGTGGCTTTGCAACATAGACTGGTGGCAAGAGTGGCTTGGCCATCCAAACCTCAGCCGATCTCGGCGGCGGCGGAGGCTCGCTAAGGTAGTGCTCATCGTCGTCGCCAAAGAGGTCCTCATCACTCACGTACGCGCTGGGTGTGCCAGAGGAAGCCTTTCGTAGTCTCGGACCGCCAGCCCAGCTCGGATACGCGACTGATGAATATGGATTCGACGTCCGCGACTCGCTGCGGAAGCTGTTTCGTGTAGATGAGCACGTTGATGAAATGCTCATCGGTTGTGTGGCGGGTGAATGCATCGGTGTTGATGGAGGTGTTGAAGTGCGACTGGAGGTGAGAAAGTACGACATTTTCTTTCGCGCTAGTGTCGTCGGAGTCCTTAAAGCAGTCTCTGCTGAGGGTGGCGACGCGTTCAGCAATCTGGCAGCGTGGTGGTCAAGCAGGCGTGTATTCCCACGTTGTTTGGGGATCACTGCTATATAGGCTAAGTACTGTAGCCGTGTTTGTCACTTGGCACTGAGCTGGTGACGCCGACAAACGACAAAGGCGTGTGATGTGATGTGTCAGTTTCCAGTACGTAGTACAATAGTTGCAACGAACGACACGGACCACGGGCTGGAACTGGAACAGGAACAGGAGCCTACTGTATATGATCTCGCAGAAAATGACTACGACACCACCCTCAGCCGAAGGCTACCCGGGATAATGTCGCGGTGGGTTCTTTGACCGCAAAGTTTCTCGGGCGTAGTGCGGCGCCAGGCCCAGTCATCAGCACTGTCAGCAGCACATCCGACGGGAGCCACGGTATGGTATTCTGGGGATCTACGTGGATACTACTTGCTACGTACATTCAGGCTTTCAGGCTGCCCAGCGGATTCCTGATCTCATGCCGAAGGGAATCCGCCCCTGCGGCTTTTGACCTCCACGTCTGCGCGTGTTTGCAATGATGGCGGGCGGTGAGTGGTCACCGCCTTTGGGAGGTATCATCCGAACAATATGCGCTCACATGCGTTCGTTCCCCTCCATCAGTCAGCCGTAAGTAGACCGAGGCGTGCTATCTCGGCTTGTATACACACACACACACACACACACCAGAGCTGCATCGGCAATTGCTACTGTATAGGCACCAAGAGTCAGCGCTCCAGGGTTCGCGAACAGCACCGCAGCCAAGGCTGGCGACTTGCGGGAGGAGTTCACGGATTCCTTAGGAATGACGATGCTCAGACACTACTGCTGGTACATGTCGGTAAATGGTTAAGCAGCTCGTCTCGAGCACTGCACGAGCTGTTCCGGTCACCGGCGATTGCACAACAAACGATCATACAGGAACAAGTAATACATAACATCGATTAATGTGAGTCTCCACCACGACGATCGATCCCCGGCTCAATGGACGTGGGGGGTGGACGACCCTGATGATCTGCTCGGTCTGCGAATTGTGACATGACCCACTTGTTGCCCACAACCTGAGACACACAGACACGGTACGTACGACACTTCACACTTGCATCCTCCATGCGCTCAGCTGAGGTTCGTCTAGACATCATGTCAGGTCGGACTTGGCACGGGTTCTGCCGAAAGCACCACCATCAGATCAATCACTCGCTGTTACTTCCCACACGTGCCAACAGGCTACACTGCATGCAAGATGCTTTGTTGGTGTGGTGAGGCATTTCCTAAACGTCTCTGTTGTGATCATAAGAATGTCCGGGGAGGGTGGGCGGGGGGCGTTGTCAGCATGGGGGAGTTTGTAACGAGATAAGGGCCTCGGCCGGGACATCAAGCCCTCCTCGGATGATCTTCACGACTAGAGCACATGTGAGAGACAGACATGAAGTGAAGACTGCGCACTTGCACAAGCGTGAACGCCTAGATCTCACGTTTTGAACGCTGCTATAGTGACTGATGACGCAAGCTCGGCTCTGCATTTGCATTTGTCCAAAATGCCAAGCATACCACCTATCGACCACATCTGCTCACGATATCAAGTGTCATCATACCATACCACAACCCCTCTTCGCACCCGAGCGCCTCACTCTGGTTGCCGCCCAGGCTTTTCTTCTAGAAAAACTTTCTTTCTTCGAGAACCAACATGACATCAGGCCGTCTTCAGTCCCTTCTCCGCCATAGAATACCCGGAACCAGGGCCTGAGGTGTAGTGTGGATAGAAACGTCACCCTTGCCAAAGATCTCGTCCCAGCTTGCCAACCACGGACTCAAGCATACTATCGTATTGCGAAGTTCAGCCTGCCCTGGGTCTGATACGAGATGGAGGGGTTGTTGGTGCTCCGCCAACCGAAGTCCTGTTATCTGTCGCTCGTCTTGGGGTGCACGTGGTCGGCGCTGAACGTCTTGGGACCAACCACTACGCCAACCCACAGCGTTACGGATTCCCGAATGAGGTAGGCTCATGAGCGACTGCAGGCATTTGATAAGAGTGCCATCTTCTTTCAGCTGCATGTTACAGTTTGCGTTTGCACCCCGACAATCCGCATCGTCTGTTCTTGTTTCGCAGTCGAGTGTGCGAACATTCATCAGAGCATCCAGAGATGAGTTTGGCAATAAGGAAACAAAGACAGCTAATAATAATGATCGTCAACCATGCATTCATACTGTCATTACATCCCAGTATGCTCCCGTCATGTGCGTGCTCAAACATCAAATCGCCATCAATCAACATGTCCCCATTTCATCCTTCCTTGCCATTCTATGCCACCTCACTTCCGCGCCACCCCCTCCCCCTCCCCTCAATCTTTTCCACCACCTCACCAGTACAGCGTACAAAGCACCGCCGTAAGCACCGTTCGACTGCCGAAATCCTCCCCATTCCTCACCCCGAAGATAGTCCCCACCGTATCCCCCGTCGGACTCTCAGAATCGTCCCCATCATCTATCGCGTTCCCAACCCATGTCAGCATCGCTCTCCCTCTTACTCAATATGGCATATATACTTACCATTCCAACTAAATGCCTGGCACTGGACCTGATCAATGTTAAACCCATTCGGATACACCCGCCCAGCATCGTAGATGTCGATGTGCGAGCATTGGATACCTCCTTTCCCCAGTGGAAACATCTGGTTCAGTGGCACGGTGATGATTTGATTGATGTTTTGGTCGAGGACAAGGGGGATTTGCTCACCATTGAAGGGGGTGTTAAAGTTGCTGAACGTATCAGTAAGACAAAAGGACGAATCGGGGAGCAGGATATCGATGTTGCTGCTTGAACTCACTTATTGTTGTTGTTGTTGTTGTTATTGCAGTTGTTGCCGTTGCTATCGCAGTTGGAGTATTGGCCGCCATTGTTCGCGTAGGGTTGGCCTGTGAAGTGGACTGTTGTTAGCGAGCGGTAAGGATGACGTCGAGGCGATATGACTAGAAGTCATTGATGTAAGAGCCGCCGTAACCATTCGTACTGTAGTACTGGCCTTTGATGCCGTTGTATGTGATGTGTTGGGATAGTGCTGCGCTGGAGACATGTGTACGTGGGCGCTTTTGGATCGTGCTAAGTGTTCTAGGAGAACGACATACCATATCCTGTCTGACCATATCCGCCGTTGCCGGAGGACTGGCCGTTTATGCCGTTTGATTCGTAGTTCTGGCCGTTGATGCCGTTAGTGCCGTACGACTGCCCATTGTTGTTTTGGACTGTGAACAGGGGCGTGTTAGCATTGCAAGACGTTATGACGGGTACGCAAAGGGGTGCATGCCAATGATGCCATTGTAGTACCTACCTGTGTTGTAGTTCTGACCATTGCTCAGGTTGTTGTTGTTCCAGTCGTCGTTGTCCCGGTTCTTCCTCTTCACCAACCCAGTAAGGCCGCCGATATGAGGGCCGTTTGTTCCCTGATCATGGTTCTGCAGGCCCAAGCCGACGCCACTTTGAGGGCCACCTTTCCCTTCCTCGCCACCAAACTGCGGTGGGCCCTGGCTATCGGCGCCCTTGCCTTGCGGGCCTCCTTGTGGGCCATGTTGTTGATGCTGCTGAGGTTGAGCCGGTTGCTGGCCTTGAGGAGGTTGCTGGCCTTGAGGAGGTTGCTGGCCTTGAGGAGGTTGCTGGCCTTGAGGAGGTTGCTGGCCTTGAGGAGGTTGCTGGCCTTGAGGAGGTTGCTGGCCTTGAGGAGACTGCTCACCACCAATTTGCTGGCCTTGTGAAGGTTGCTGACCTTGAGGAGGTTGCTGGCCTTGAGGAGACTGCTCACCACCAATTTGCTGGCC
>KZ106773.1:0-29051 GCA_000504385.2 Exutisphaerella laricina CBS 326.52 | reverse complement strand
TGAGGAGGTTGCTGGCCTTGAGGAGACTGCTCACCACCAATTTGCTGGCCTTGGGGAGATTGCTGGCCTTGAGGAGGTTGTTGACCACCGACTTGCTGACCTTGAGGAGGTTGCTGGCCTTGAGGAGGTTGTTGACCACCGACTTGCTGACCTTGACCACCAGTTTGCTGACCTTGACCGAATTGCTGACCTTGACCGACTTGCTGACCTTGACCACCAGTTTGCTGACCTTGAGCCGGTTGCTGACCTTGACCGATTTGTTGACCTTGACCAATTTGTTGACCTTGACCGACTTGCTGACCTTGACCGACTTGCTGACCTTGAGCACCAATTTGCTGACCTTGACCAGTTTGCTGACCTTGACCAATTTGCTGACCTTGACCAATTTGTTGACCTTGATCAGACTGCTGCTGACCGACTTGCTGCCAACCCTGGCCCTGGCCACCGTTCTGATAGTAGTTAGCACCAGAGGCACCGACCTGTGCATAGTTCTGTCCATTGTTGGAGATGATGTTAGCGCCGCTGGATCCGACCTGAGTAAAGTCGCCGCCGTCCTGCTGCCCATCACCTTGTTGTTGTTGTTGTTGTTGTTGCTGCTGCCAATTCTGACCTTGCCCGGCGGCGTCTTTCTGCTGCAAATCGCTACCGACTGGCTTGCCGCCTTGTGCAACCTCGCCAGCGCCGCCAGCGACTGCTGCATGTTCTTCTGGTTTGTCGTGTTCTGGGCTGTGAGGACCTTGCTGTTCCTGGCTTTGAGGACCGACTTTATGCTGCTGGTCTTCGATGCCGTGGCCGCCGTTGGGTCCTCCTTCACCTGGGCTGCCAGGTCCGCCAGCCAGCGCAAGAGCCGCGAAGGTAGCTGTAAGCAGGGTTGAGGTGCGCATTGTGAAAAAAGTAAAGAGGCAGATGCTCTCGATAGGTAGGGTGATTGGAAAGAAGTTGCAAGAGATGAAGATTGTGCAGCGACTTAGCCTGAGGTACTCACCTTATATGGTCACGACCTCTGTCCGGGTCGGGCTCGAAGCATCGACAGACGTAACGCGCAAAGCGGCCATGCAAGCTGACGCCAACATCTCGTGGTTCATAGACCGGTCACGACAGCCACGTACACTGTGCAGAGAAGTACGAAACCTTACGTGAGGCCTGGCAACGAATGCTTGTTGCCCTTCACAGTGCATATGAGAAAGTCCGAAAGCCAGGGGCCACAGTCATGGATTCGCTGATTGAAGTCGCAGCCAATGCATGCCAGAAAAAGCTTTTCAATTGAAAGTCTGACGCACTTCTGATCTCTGCATACTGCCGGAGAAATTGCCTTGCACATATGACAGCACGCCCAGAGGGCGAGAATTAGCATGAGAAGAAGAATATACAGATCACTTTTGCGGGTTAGGAAGTCCAATGAGAACAGGATACCCCCCCCGAGACTCCAATGTTGCCCAGTCCGGTAGGGCTAATTTCCGTTGCTGTGATTGAGCATCATCAGACAGAGTGGACATGGTCTGCAGCAGTGCTCACACCAGAAGTGAACTGCATCGGCACCGAAGAACTATTGTCCGCAGCTGTAAGGTCCGCGGTGGCTCTGAAAAATGCCAAGGTGATCGGAGCGGTGTGCTGCGTGCCTCAAGCAACTAACTGTCCGATTCCTGTGATATTGGCCTTCGGTGTCATGCAAGCTGTGCAACTACCACGACGAGCATGGCACCATCACGATCGTGAGCGCACCTGAAACAGGTACCAGAAAGCTGAATAACGCTATGCGTACTGGAACCGTCCTCCGGCAAAGAGAGATGCAAAGCGATTGGATTCGGAGAATAAAGGCCATTATGTACCATATGAGTGTCGTCGCAAGTGTTGTCGTTGGCGCTGTAGCGGCTCTCCAAATGTCGGACTTTGGATAAAGTCTTTCGGCGTAAATAACCACATGTCGTTGTAGTCTGAAACAGGTACAGGAATGCTTTCGCAATCGTGCTTGGCGTTCGTGCAGCAGTGAGGACGCGTCACGTGGTCGCTTCGGAGTTCCATTAAGTTAGGCTTCAGGGCCATCCATTCTCCGCCACGGCCAGGAAGTGTGTACTGTCCGCAACGCTCTACGTCAGTGTCCGTTCGCTTCAAGAGATGCCCCATTTCGAATGTGCGCGCGGGATGGTGGCTTGTTCTGAAAGATCTTCATTTCTAGGGGTATCATGCTACTCATACACCGTTACTACAATACAGGTCTCGGCCGTCGCCTGCGTTCGATGCACTTGCCACCGGTTAAGGCGCCGGCTCCTCTGCATATCCAAGACTTCGTGCTGTGTCATGCGCCTGACGGCCACGCGTCCGTGCATTGAATGATGTCTCGTCGTGCGATCGTGTCTGTGGCCGGCAACTGATCGTTGGTTCTGCGGAAATCGCTTTACAAGAAGTACTCGCCGCGTCCCTGTCGTCCGGCTGGGACAGCGCGTCTGTGGTCCGGTACAGCGCTGAAGATCTTGAAGTCAGGATTGAGATCTTCTCCGAGGGTCATGATACTGGCAACATTGCCGCAGCGGTAACAGTAATTGGGCGCAGACCAGACTGTGACGACATCTTGCGAAGCGAAGTGGTACTTGTATCCCTCGTTCACCAGTTGATGGGCACGGGCGATAAGTTGAAGGTTGTTGACATGGTTGAACTGTACTGATGGTCAGCATATTGTTTTTCACCACCAAAAAGCTTACAAGGCGCCGTGGTGATCCTACCTCACTCGAGACTTTGTCACCAAACAGCCAGCCAGCACCTCGTGGAGATACCGCCCATGTGTCGACATCTTCTGGATCACTCCAGACCAGATCGCAGAAGGCGCCCTCATGCGGGATCTCCTGCGCTCTTGCGACAACTCTTATCTGGTCGAGAGTTCGGATCTCCGGCGACAGGCCTCCATGGACACAAAGGACTTTGCCATCGATGATGGCTGCCAAAGCCAAGAAGTCGAAGACCTGGCAGCACGATTTCCACACACTGGCGTTGCCGTACTTTTGCTGACACTCTTCGTAGAAGCCGTACACTTGTGTGATCTGGCGAGACTCGTGGTTGCCACGGACTAGTGTGACCTTGTCGGGATGCCTGTGAATGAGAATTAATCAGCGTTCCTTGGGAGGGACGGGAGGGCGAGTTCAGGTGGTGAGTACATACTTTGCCTTCAGACACATCAACAGTGTGAACGTCTCCAGGGAGAAGTAACCCCGGTCCACAAAGTCTCCCAGAAACACGAAGTTCTGCATCCCATTTGCGTGGTCGACCTTGTTGCTTTTTGCGGTACTCTTACTTCGACTGGGTGCGGGACTGCTGACGTCGATACCACTCTCGTCGCTGCCATCATCCTCAATGTCCTCGTCCTCGTCCGCGTCCGCTGCCTCGTTTATGCTGCGACTTCGTACTCTGCCTCGCCGCTCGTCATCATCTGCGCCACCAGGCTCGGAGCCATCTTCTGAGGCTGCCGAGGTATACGCGCTGTCCCTCTGAAAGCGCCGCTTCATCTTCCGCTTCACTTTCGGATCCGTGATCTGTGTGGGCGGCTCCAAATCTGCAGCGCTGAACGCCGCCGCTCCGCTGCTGCTCATGCTCGTCCGCTTCGCGCGTGCCTCCTTTTCTCGTGCTGTTGCGGCGGCGGCGGCAGCGCGCTCGTCCACTTCTCCGGGCATGCCACCGGCCACATTAAACAGCTCAAGCAGGTCATAGAACTGACCGTGAATATCTCCACATACCGTGACTGGTGCTTCGACTGGCTGAATGTTTGACTCCTCCATAAGGCATTCCTTCACAATCTCACACAGCCGCTTCATGTCGGACTCGGGCAAGTAGCGACATAGCTTTGCCTGGGCAAGCCATTCGTCGGGTCCAGCATTGGGAGTGAGCACCGCAGGGCCAGGCTGTGGCACATCTGAGTCTCTTTCCCGCACCATGTTCGGTGGTTGTGTATATTATTCCGCCGTGGTTAGAGGTCACGAGGGCAGGTGTCGAGTCTGGCGAGCGTTGGGGTGGGGGGAAGATTGGACGGTGTGGCTACAATGTCGGTCGAAGAGGCGCATAGGTAGGTGTGTGTGTGTGTGTGTGTTTGTGTGTATGTCAAGTCGAAACAAGGTGTGCCAGCAACTGATGGTGTTCAATGTCGATGGTCTGGAACTGCACTTAACTAAGTTAGCACTACTGTGTTTCGGACGGCGACAGCTCATCATGACACACTCGGACGTCCTCCACATCATCGCACGTGCCATCGGAAGACAGTTAGCTCTTAATCAAGATGTGATGAGTGCTTAATCAAGATGTGGCAATCCTCGTTTCTGCATCGTATCGTCTGTATCTGCTGGGTCTTCTTGGTCTGACTTCTGCCCCCGAGGGTCTGACTACCACAACCACCACCACCACCACCACCAAACACCTCCTCGCTAACGCCCTCATCAAACATAATACATACCAATCAGCGCAGAGGCAAGAGACAGTGACGGCGTCCATCCTCACTTCTCAAACTCCTCCAACGTCCATCTCTCCGCCCCGTCTCCCACAACCATCTGACACACGTGAAAATCAATATACTCATACATCGTCCTGCCCGCCAATCTCGCCTGCGCGTGCCACGGCCCAGCTCCCCCCTTGACAGCATCGTCATGACTCCGCCACAGACCTACCGCGCGCAATGATCAGCACTGAGGTTAAGATTCACCAATCGAAAGCTTGGAATGGGGGATCGAACACTCACAAGTCGCCAAATTCTTCCTCTCCCCGTCTTCATCATCGTCACAGCTCCCAAACCAATACTTCAGCAAACCCCCGCTCTCACACGCCTCCTGGTGGCTCATCTGATCCAGCTGCCCGAGTCGCTCGCGATCGATCCCGGCTTGGAGTTTTGAGCGGAATATCACGACATAGAACGACCGTTCTGTCCACATGTACTGAGTCTGGTGGCATAGCTCCCGCAGCACAGAGAAGACTTCGGCCCAATTGAAGCAGGTGAGGTAAGGGCTTGTGGCGTAGGAAGGGGTAGTGGGTGTGAGACTTGAGAGGGCGAGCGCGAAGAGTTTGCTTGGGGTGGAGAGATTGGCGAGGAGGAGTTGGTTTTCGATGTTTGAGTAAGGCGAGCTGATGAGGTGGCTTGCGCTGAGGTCGATGCTTGTTGTGTTGGGGTTTGGCTTGACGTTGTCGGGCTGGGGCCCCGGAGTGGTGGCGGCGGCGATAATGTTGGGCTCGACTTCTGATAGGGCGTGTCTGTCCTTGCCCAACGTCGCCTCTGACGGCGATGGGCTCACCATCGTGGTCATCTTGTGTGTGCTGGTGGTCGTGGTCGTGGTCGTGGTCTTGTGCGTTGACCACGTCTTGGCGCCAGGATTAACGTCGTATTGGTGATATTGTGTTGCGAGAGCACTGGAATGGTCGTTGAGAGAGAGAGAGAGACAGACAGACAGACAGACAGAGAGAGAAAGCGAAAAAATCACGATACATTTGCAGCTTACCAGTGGCAGAGTCAACGGCACAAGCCATCAAGCACGAATGCGATACACGCAAGATGGGAAGTTAATTGCGCAATTCGTAACAATTAGAAGGCATCTTGCCTGCTCAGGCGGCAAGAAAAGAAAACGTAGTCAACATTGAGACCACGAGTCGTTGGAACTACCAAGATCTGATCCTTAGCATAGCATTCTATTGATGGGGCAACGTGGGCGTAATTGTCTTCCAAGTCGGTGTCGAGTGGGCCCGTATATGATAGATGGTGCTCATCTTGCTTAAGAAGTGCCGGTGCTGCCTTGACGTAGTAGAATCGTGCATACATGGAAGTGTCTCGCTTGAGAAGTGCAGCCATCGGAGTCTTGCGAACATTCGATACGCATGGCAAGCATGTGATGTTCGATACATCTTGCATGCTTGTGTGTACCTGCAGCCTGTATACCTTAACTTAACCGATGTCGTGGAGGATTGACGTAGCGGGCTTGGCGGGGTCGGTCCTCGGCTGACTTTCCGGGCAACAAAACGTCTACTTTGGTCTCATGACTTTCGTACGACTACCAAGCACGCCATGTCATGTCTGACATCTCATCGGCGGTCGGTACAACCCTTCAATCTGCTCATATGTGATCGGCGTCTGGACATTGGCGTATTCTGTCGATTTCTCGCGAGTTCTTGGGAGCCCCACGCACATCAGTCCACGTGACGGCGGAGAGATTCGTTCGTACAACGACACGATTTGATACTTCACGATGGGGGCTAGCGGGAGGCCATAGGCGTGCAGCGAGAATCAGTAGAAGTAGCGCCGGGAAACGCATATCGCAAGAGGCATAGCAGGGTAGAGACGTGCAGCATACCCCATAACGGGGTCCGCAAACGGGCATAGCATTGGACTTGTCCTTTGGCTGCTCACAACACAGATCTCTAAAACATCGTGCTGAACTGCAATATGCGCGAGAGAGAGAGAGACACACAGAGAGAGAGAGAGAGAGGCTCAACCACTGAGGTCCAGAGGGGACCTACATTGAAAGGATGTGAGCTGCGGATTCTTGAACACTTCAATCATCCTGTCGTTGCAGCAGAAGTCAGTAGATACTTTGCAATATTTTTGGTGGGGTTACACTTACCCCTCGATGGCAGCATACATGCCCAACCCGCACATCGACAACGACGCCAGGAAGTAGATGACGTGCCAGATGTTAATAGCGACTTGCAAGAGTCCACCACTCGTAAATCCTCGAACCCATCTAGACAAGCCGCGGTCATCACGCCGCACTGCTCCAGTCGTGCTGTCGAAGCCTTCGCCCTGCTGCGGTCGAACGGCATGCCGTTGCAGGTCATAGCCAAGAGCGAAGAGTGGCGGCAACGTGTATACCAAGTTCAGCAATGTCGAAGCAGATATGACAGATACGAAGCCAAAGTAGTCTGGGATAGCTGCAGCGATTACGAATGCTGTTGACCACCACACCGGTACAAGAGCGGCGTAGAAGAGCTTGCCTGGCTTCGTGATGAACGGTGGTGCATTGAAGAGCTCCATAAAGACATTGTTGTAGAGGACCTTGATGCCAATGTTGCCGTACAGGCCCGCCGCGATAAGACCTGCAATGAGCGAGATCATGTTGCCTGCTGTTTGCCAGCTGTACACGGACACGCCTTGATAACTGGGGTTGTAGCTGTACCTGAAGAAGAGGTGAGTGCGCGTCGTTACGTGCGCGGGCGCATGATACCACTTACTGGCCTTGGTAGTAATACACGAAGCACCCGTAAACCATGTAGACCGTGTAGATGAAGAGCTGCGCTCCCCACATCGCCTTGAGGAAGTCTCTTGGTCGACGCATTTCGGCCATGAACTCGACAAAGAGCTGTGCGCCCGCATATGCAAGAACGCCGGAGAGGAGACCGTTGATGGAGCCGACCAGATTCTTGGCTGGCAGACCTGCGTACTTGACGATGGGAGGGTACACACCCTGAGCATTAGGTGTAATCGTGTCCGGGTTCACCGCACTTCCAGCAGAACCCAGCGTGGCAGCAGAGTAATTCGGCGGGGACGCGGATATAAAACCCATGGTCAAGAATATGACCAGCAGGTTCAGCCACACCGCGAAGTTGGCTACTAGCCCATAAGCCTTCAAGGTCCGGATCTGTGTCAGCAAGAAGCCGGCAATGACGAACAGCAGCGGACAAACAATATAGCACAGCCTAAACTTCGATACCTGGGAGATGTTCTGTCCGAACTGAATTGTCACCTGCCCCAGGAGAAGAAGCAGCGCCAAGGCCTGCAAGATGTTGGTGATGTGCCTCGTTAGAGTCCCGCAGCAACGAAAGGCCATATCTCCATAGTTTCGACACGGGAACTGGTAACTGTCTATACCGAGGAACATGCGCCAGATCAAATACCCGCTGTATCCTGCCATGAAGCCGAAGACGGTGTATAGTGCGATCCCGGGACCCCAGCCTAGTGTTCCCATTGCGAAAGCTACACCGTACGGACCAAGGATGTCAGTCGTGATCAGGTAGAAGCATGCTCCCCAGGAAGCTGTACGAAAAGCCCGACTGGCATTCTCCCATTCCTGGTCCGATATATGGAGACGACTCTCGGCATTCGCGAAGTTGACATCGGTGTGAAAGTTAGTTACCTCACTAGTCGGCTCGTCTGTGTTGACGACATGCTCGTTCGCTGACTTCTCACGACGCAGGATCTGTCGCCAGCGGACTTTCGGTGCTTCGTATGCCTCTTCAGCGTCCCGCGTGCGCTTGGCGTAATATATGTACTCCTCAAGGGTGACGTCTGGGTCGTGAAGCTTGCGAGCTTGAGGCTTGACATAGCCAGTATGAGTGATGAACCCTTGGGCTTTGTCGGGCTCTGGAGAGCGTTTCTGTTCGTGCTGAGCCTCCATGTCGTTGGCCAAAAAGGATCAGGATATCGAAAAAGGCAGAAAGTCGTCTTTCACTTGTCCCCGTATCTAGAGGATTGACCAGCAATGCCTATTGTGGACGAAATCCTCCGCCTACACTCGGCTCGACAACAACAACATGATAACAAGTCGAGGAGGTCCAGCTTGATATGATAACGACAGGTCCGCTGCCGGTAAAAGCCGACGACAGGATGTATACCGGTACAGTAAGCACAGTAAGCATCATGGCGCTTATCTGCAATAAGCTCCGGCCAAGCATTGCTGATTGCAGCGTGGCATTTCGGGGCGTTGCTAGCTTGACGCGTCACGCACCACCACCTCGCCTGAAGGTGCCGACGAGCCGAGTTCTCCATATGGAAGAGCATACCTGTGACTGTGATAATGTACAATGTATGTGACAGATGTGGTTCGTTCAGGTGCACGCCATGCCTACCGGTATTCTCCGCCACAGTCTCCCAGAAGTGCGATCAGCCTGTCTCGCTTGCTCTGGACGAGCACTGCTTCGATGCCCTGCTGGTCAACTTCGTCCAGTCCCCAGCCATATGACTTGAAGTTATCATCTGCGTGACCACTGACGCCCATACGCGTGCCAACGATGACTGCGCCGACGTACGGAAAGTCGAGTACCCATCTTGTGGCCACATTCGAGACCGACACGTTGTGCTTCGTGGCGACGGACTTCAACGCACCAAGAAGCTCTTGAAATAATGACCATCCGCCCCAGTTCAGGATCATCTCGTAATACTTTCGCTGGCTGGGAGTGATGTCGCTCGCGAACATTTCAGGTTCAGGCCTGTCGAGCCATTTCTCAGCTATGAAGCCTCCACACAGTGTGCCGTATGTAAGAAGCTTTACATTATGCTTCATGCACACATTACCCATCTTGTGGGTAGGTCGCGAGTCGACCAGAGAGAACTGAACCTGGTTCGTATGGACCTCGATGCCGGCACCAAGAACCTCGTCCATTCTTTCGGTATCGAAGTTACACAGTCCAATCATATGCACTCTTTCGTCCTCTTGCAGGTATCGTAGCGCCTGGATGTATTGTGGATTGTCATAAAACTGCCAGTGGAACTGCAGTAGGTCGACGTGGTCGGCATACATGCGTCTACAACGCTCTTCCACGTTTGCCTGAACAACCTCGCGCGTGACCTTTTGAAACGGCTTGAACACGCAGTACTTAGTCGCGCCAAAAACGGCATCATTGTTCACGCAAGACAGACGAAACCTGCCAAACAAGTTCTCAGCGTCACCATAATGGTCTGCCATATCGAATGCAGTGAATCCTGCTGCAGCATAGCTCTGGAACTGCTTCCCGATGGCTTCAGTACCAGCCACTCCCCAAGAAGGACTTGAAAGCTGCCACAAACCAGCGAATATCCTAGGCAGGTTTCTCCCATTCAGCTTGAAGGTCTCGATAAGGTCAGGAGACTGCGGGACAGTGAAGGTCGGCGGATCTACAGCGTAACCCGATCCTTCCGCGGTGTTGGTGAATTCTGCATAGGCGTACGAACTTCGTTGGAACATAGTCTTGAGGGGCTCCGCCGCCTGGGTCTGACCCAAAGCATGTCCGAGCTCATTCAACTTTTGCCATTGGTCTTCATCTGGCCATGCCACGCCAGGCTTACTCGCAGCGGGATTTGTCTTCTGGACGGCAGTAAGCGCTTGTATGACGTCCCCATCGATCGATTGTAGTGCTCGCGTGGTCTCATGGTCGAGAAGCAACCCACTCTCGAGTGATGCGACTTGCGAGATCATTGCTGCCAGCAGTGCCACGCTCTGCCACGCCATGCCACAGCCCATCATAGCTCGGCACTTCTGTTGAACATCTCTGAAGATTGGCGTGACCCGTGCAGACGTCCCCAAACGGTCGAGCAATCCCTCGGAGGGCACGCACGTTTTTCTGAGATAGTCTGTGCTTCTTTCTTCGAGCAGATTCGTGATTGCTGGATCGGAAGCGAGCATACTTCTCAGAACAGCTCGGAGTCCTACCTCTGGTAAACTCGAGATGATGGTATCAGCCATGAGATTGACATGTGACATCGTGGACTTTGTCTCCCCGTGTGAGCTGGGTCCTGTCATGTCTCCCAATACGGGTTAGGGGTGTAAGACTGGCCAGGCCGAGCGCCTCTAGCCAATCTCGAGAGTATGAGCTGTTGGAGCTGGGCACAAGGTTCGCGAATGGGAAAGAACATCGACCAGGCGCTGTCCGAGACAGAAGTTTGTGATCCCCACCTCGATCTCGTACAGCAGATGGCACACGAAGGATCCCCTGTGCCTGAGGATGACAACAAGGTTCTACCAATCTCGGCTGCGAAGTGCAAGAAAAGTTGCTGTGGATTCACACTGTGCTTGAGTCATGGTACGGCGGTCAACAGATTGGTCACGCCTTCGAGCGCCTTTAATTGAGCGACATGTGTCCAAACGGCAAGCTTCTACTCACTTTTGCTACGAAGCTGGACGACGCCATCCAGATCAGCTCGGGCTTGGAAGTGAAGTACGACGAAGGGCTGTACGTGGCTTTCAAATGGTACGACAAGCACGGTATTGAGCCACTAGTCACTTTCGGAGGCTGGCCTGACCTACACTAACTACAGTTGGGCTGACGTCTGCCACAAAGGGTGGTAAGATGATTGCATCGTCGGAAACGCCGGAGCAGTGGCAGCAACACAAGTCGTGCAACCTTATGTTGCATACCACGAAGCCTGGCCAGCGAAGCAACAATATACTGGATGTTCGACTAGATGGTACTGGTACTTGGGAAGTACGGCTTTCTTGCGACTTTCTCAGCTGCGGATGTGAACTCGAAAACAAGCCTAACTAAAGCTATAAGGCTTCCTGTTCCGCCATGGTTTTACAGATGGGCATCCTGCAAAGGGACATCTGTAGTCTCTGCATGACTGAATTCTCTCCGTGCAACCCTGGTGATCTTAAGCTGCGACTTGCAATTTGGGTCAGGACACGCCACAACCGCATCTGTTGACATCCAGTCGTTGGGATGTGTAGACCTTTGTTTTGCCGCGAGAAGTGGCAGTACAGCAGCTACGCATATATCAGTCATGTCTCCAACCACGATCACGCGAGGCTGGGCATACACAGGCTGTAAATACTGAAGCCTTGACCCTCAGGCAAGTGTAACATTTCACCTCGAAGTATAAAGTGATCACCTTCTTTCGCTCCACAATAAATCTTCCCATTGGGCGGACATATCACTTCCACCTTGAGGTCGTACAGCTCGAACTTGTCGCTTGCCATCGGGTCGACGTTCATACAGGTACTAAGCCGACAGTATTCGGAATTCTGGAAGTTGGGGTTTCGTCTGCCGAAGCCATACGCCTAGCACGGCCAAGCTTTCGGCCAACCATCGACTCTTAGAGCACTTAGCTTACCCTTGCGAAGTGGCTGCAGTAATGTACCCATTGCCCGATAAGGTGGATTTGTCTAGCATAACCGAATGTGAACACCGTGTGGTCTACTGAAAGTGCCACACCTCGTGGTGGCGGAGACTGGACCTCAGACTTCGTCTCCCGAACAACGACGCAACACATATGCCAATGATGAGGGATGAAAAGGCACCAAACATCGATGTGGCGGGGGATGCTGCGAATGGCGATGTCGAAGCACCTCCCAGGCAAACTGGGCACACCGGATTCAAAAGGACCCTTCAACGAAGGCACGTCAACTTGATCGCCATCGCGGGCATGATCGCAAGTCACAACACATAACTCGGATTCTGCCTCTCTTGCTGACTGCCAACGGACAGGGTACCGGTCTCTTCCTCGCTTCTGGCCAAGCCATCGCTACAGCAGGTCCCGTCGGCGCCTTGTTCGGCTACATCGTGATGGGCCTCGTAACTTGGGCTGTAGCACTGATGACTGGTGAGATCTCAGCACTCATGCCCGTGACCGGTGGCTTCGTTCGCCATGCGACCAAGTTTGTGCAACCTGCGTTTGGATGCGCTACGGGCTGGAACTTTTGGTACACCATGGCAATTACAGCTCCAGCAGAACTCAGCGCAGCGGCGACCGTGATCAATTTCTGGAACGCGGGTGTCAGCCAGGCGGTGTGGTATAGTGTTTTCATTGTCGTGATCATGGCGCTGAACTTTAGTCCAGTCAAGGCGTACGGGGAGAGCGAAGTGTTCTTCGCCGCGTTGAAGATTCTGTTAATCGTTGGTTTGATTTTGGCCGGTATTATCGTCGATCTTGGAGGCTCGCATGGACAGGATCGAATCGGGTTTCGTTACTGGAAGGATCCTGGACCGTTCAATAGCTACCTTGCGCCTGGGGACACTGGCCGCTTTCTTGGTATCTGCCGCGTATTCGTATGCGAATGTTCAAGTCATCGCTTTGGCTGGAGCTGAGACGCAGAACCCGCGTACTGTCATACCCAATGCTGTGCGCATGACCTTCTGGAGAATCCTGGTGTTCTATGTCCTGTCCATCTTTGTTGTTGGTAAGCGAGGCATACAGCCAGTAATGGTGGACCGATCATTGACCATTTCCCAGGACTGCTCGTGCCATACAACGATCCTAACCTGGGTATCTCAACAGGCACTGCTGAGCAGAGCCCGTTCGTGATTGCTTTCCAGCGCGCAGGTATCAAAGTGCTGCCAAGCATCATCAACGCCGTCGTCTGTACCAGTGCGTTCAGCTGTGGCAGCTCCTGTGTCTTCCTGGCGTCTCGCACTCTTTATGGCCTAGCAGAAGAACGACAAGCTCCAGCATTCTTTTTGAGGACGAACCGCTTTGGAACGCCCTGGACGGCAGTGGCCGCAAGCTGCGTCTTCATGCCGCTCGTGTATCTTTCGCTTAGCACAAGCAGTTCCGTGGTGTTCGGATGGTGTAGGCACAATGTCACACACGGTGCGCTTCCAAGGCCGTGCTAACCGGATTGCAGTTGTAAATATAACCACGATAGCAGGGATGATCGGTAAGTGTAGAACGCCCTTTTGAGAGTATGGCCTGACCCAAGTGTTTGGAGACTAACACATATCAGGCTGGGCCGTGATCTGTATAACGTACCTGCGGTTCTACCACGCAATGAAGCGTCAACACATCAGCCGGGACAGATTGCCGTACAAAAGTCCATTTCAGCCATGTGCAGCATGGATAACATTACTCGCATTGTGCCTCATCATCTTGTTCTCTGGCTACAACGTCTTCTTTCCTGGTCATTGGAGCACGTCCAGCTTCTTGACATACTACATCGACATGGCCATCGTCATAGCGCTCTGGATCATCTCGTGGGCTGCGGTACGATCGAAGTTCGTTTCCTTGGAGAACATGGATCTATCTGAGATTGTGTGGCTCGAGCAGGAAAGGGACGAAAACTTCCGGGCCTCGTTCGAAGGGAGGAACGTCAAGGAAATTCGATCGTGGTGGAGGAGATGGCTGCTGTGAAGCTCTGGCGTCGCGACAAGAGCTGTTCGCACAATTGATCGCGATCTGCCGGACGAACCAGCTCGGGTAATTAATTACGTTCGTGTGCGGAACTGGAAGGCGATGCTTGGCGAATGTCCCTCCCCAATGCCCCTCCACATCCCGTCGTTAGACTACTAATAACCCGAGCTTGCGAGGAGGGAGCTCTTCTTTTCCCAACATCCTGGCTCCTCCACAACCAACTCCATCGTCCCCATCGATCTGCATCGCGCACGACAATTCCGCCTAAAGACATCGCGAACTTCCCGTGGGGAACCCCCCCGCCCTGGAAGTTTCTCCGCCGTGCTATGGCGTCATGGAGCGGAGGAACCGACACAACAGCGGTACCTGCATGCATGGCCGTGTGGCATTGGCAGGGCGAAGCATGCCGCCACGAAGCTCCTCCCTGGACAAGTACGTCCTGTGACAGACATGCTTTCGGAGCGAGTCGCAGCGAACAGCGAGATCAATAGACCCTTCATGTCCGCCAGGTGGGTTTCCGTCTCTCTTTCCTCACCACCTGCGCTTGGTCCGCGGCCAAGATGATGTTCAGGAAGCTGTGTCAAGCAGCACTACTCTCACTGGCGACACTCCAGACAGCGGCGTTGACCATCGGCGGGAAGCCCAATCTTGTGGTGAAGCCCTACAAAAGAGAAGAAGTCTTGCAGGATATCGTGACCTGGGATGAGGTACAGCAGACCGCACAGCAGCCTGAGTCAATGGCTGATGCTTGGCTAGCACTCCCTCTTCGTTCGGGGCGACCGGGTGCTCTTATACTCTGGAGAGTTCCATCCCTTCCGACTGCCGGTACCATCACTGTGGCTTGATGTATTCCAGAAGATCAAGGCTCTCGGCTACAACGGCGTCTCAGCCTACTTCGACTGGGCGCTTCTGGAAGGAAAGCAAGGCGACTTCACCGCAGAAGGCATATTTGCCTTGGAACCATTCTTCGATGCTGCTGAAACTGCCGGCATCTACCTCCTCGCTCGGCCTGGACCATATATCAATGCTGAAGTCTCCGGCGGCGGGTATCCAGGATGGCTACAGCGCAACCCAGGCATTCTGCGATCGAGAGACTCGGAGTATCTTCATGCCACTGACAACTATGTCTCAAGCATCTCGAACATCATCGCCAAGGCTCAAATCACAAATGGCGGACCTGTTATTCTGCTGCAGCCGGAGAACGAGTACTCGCAGAGCGGCACCAACCCTTATCCGTTCCCCGATCCTGTGTACTTCCAGTATGTCGAGGATCAGTACAGGAATGCCTCTATCGTGGTCCCTTTCATTAGCAATGATGCTCGGCCCCAGGGATACTTCGCCCCTACCCCCGGCGCACCCGGACAGCCCACAGAAGTGGACATATATGGTAACGATATGCACCGCGAGCGATTATGGCATTGCTGATAAATCGTACACAGGACACGACGGCTATCCTCTTCTCTTCGACTGTGCGAACCCCTACACATGGCCAGATGGTGCCTTGCCAATCAACTACGGAGATCTGCACGCAAACCAAAGCCCTAGCACTCCATACTCGATCGTCGAGTTCCAAGGTGGTGCTTTCGACCCCTGGGGGGGCTTAGGGTTCGAGAGCTGTGCCACCCTGCTTGGACCTGAGTTCGAAAGGGTATTCTACAAGAATGACTATTCCTTTGGTGTCACCATCTTCAACATCTACATGACATACGGTGGCACAAACTGGGGGAATTTGGGACACCCTGGAGGCTACACAAGCTACGACTACGGTGCTGTCATTACTGAAGAGCGAACTGTGGAGCGAGAAAAGTACAGTCAGGCTAAACTACAGGCGAACTTCTTGCAGGCATCCCCAGCTTACCTCACTGCAATTCCGCAGAACAATAGCAATGCCAACAGCAGCGTATATTCCGGCAACAGCGGCATTGCAACAACTGCTCTCCTTGGGAATGTCACGAACTTCTATGTTGTTCGTCATGCCGCATACAACACCTTGGCCACCACGGACTACAACTTCACCTTCCCGACGAGCATGGGCAACATCACTGTTAACGGCCTATCCCTACATGGCCGGGATTCCAAGGTCTTCGTGAACGACTATGATGTTGGCGGAATTAAGTTACTATACTCCACTGCAGAAATATTCACATGGAAGAAGTACGGCAGCAAGCGAGTTCTGGTCGTGTACGGCGGACCTGGCGAGACAAATGAGCTTGCTGTCGTCCATAGTCAGAGTGGCAAATGCACCGAAGGAGAAGGTGTGACAACGATCAGCGAGAACGGTGTCTCGACTATCCGATTCTTGACAAGCTCGCAGAGAAAGGTTGTGGAGGTTGGCGATTTATCGATCTACATCTTGGATCGTAATTCTGCGTACGACTACTGGGTCATTGACCTCCCAAGTGACTCTACCACCAAGAACTATACCAACAACAAGCATGCCACCTCTGCCCCAATCGTCAAGGCAGGCTATCTACTCAGGACGGTCGAGATTCAAGGCAGCAGTATTCACCTCACTGGCGATCTGAATTCCACTACGCCAATCGAGATCCTCGGCGGACCTCAGCCGTTGCACACACTGACTTTCAACGGCGCTAGCTTGCAGTTCAACCAATCCCATGACGGCGTCATCACTGCCACCGCTGAGTACGAGGAGCCCACGCTCTCGGTGCCAGACTTATCTACCATTGGCTGGAAGGTCATCGACAGTCTACCAGAGATCAAGTCAACGTACGACGATACGCTATGGGTTACAGCAGATTTGCCCTATAGCAACAATACTGCTCGCAATCTCACCACTCCCACATCGCTTTACTCCAGCGACTACGGCTATCACACTGGTAATCTTGTCTACCGTGGACACTTTACAGGAAATGGTCATGAGAAGTCTCTCTACCTTGCAACACAAGGAGGGAGTGCATTCGGCCATTCCATTTGGTTGAACTCTGATTTCATTGGCTCTTTCTATGGCGGAGACAAGTACATGACATGGAACCAGACGTACACGCTACCGAACACGGTGGCGGGCAAGGAGTACATCATCACCGTGTTAATCGACAACATGGGGCTTGATGAGAACTTCAACGCTACAGCAAATACAATGAAGAACCCCCGTGGCGTGATCGACTTCGCGCTTGCTGGTCATAACAAGTCAAGCATTACTTGGAAGCTGACCGGGAACCTGCACGGCGAGGATTACGAAGATCGCACTCGTGGTCCGCTCAACGAGGGTGGTCTTTATGCAGAGCGGCAGGGATATCATCTCCCTGGCGCACCGACCTCCAACTGGACTGACAGCAAAGCTGGACCAGAGGAAGGCATTGGTGCTGCTGGTGTCGCATTCTACGCCACCACATTTGACCTCAACCTCCCTCCGGGGTACGACATCCCGCTTTCGTTCTCCTTCACAAACAGCAGTACCAATACGAGTGAGACAACTCCGGCGTATCGCTGCCAGATTTACGTCAACGGCTACCAGTTCGGGAAGTATGTGTACAACATTGGGCCACAGGACATGTTCCCAGTACCAGAGGGCATCTGGAACTACCAGGGTAGCAACTACATTGCAGTCAGTCTCTGGGCATTGGAAAGGGACGGTGCTAGGGTTGAAAAGCTGGAATTGGTGGCTGGTACACCGATACAGAGCGGCTTTGGCCCCGTGGAACCGGCACCCCAGACTGGTTGGCACAAGAGGGCTGGTGCATATTAGTACGGGCTTGGAGCTTTGCTCGAACGATCTTGCTTATGTTATCCTATTGAACTGGACTTCGCTCTAGCGCGCGTAGGCCAGAACTATATAGTGAAAGAAAAAACCGCTGATGTGGATTTCATGATTACAAGAAAAGGTCCAGTGCTCATTCCGTTAGGCCCATGATACGAGGTTGTGTCGGTAGGTCGTTCGATATCCAGTGGTGATGTGGTAGAACTATGATGTCGCGAGATCGTACTCCACAGGGTCCAAACTCCAACTCCACCCTTGCACGACACCGAGCTTTCTCTGCGATGTCATGAACAACAACATTCACCCTACCATCACATCGTTTGGATGACGTTGTAAAACGAAAGCTTGGACATCCATCGACTTCTCAGTCTGTCACGCAGTTCCATCCACCGCACCACTAGCTCTCCCTTCAACATGGCCTGGCAACACTACGTAACGTATGTTGGTTGCCAATTACTACAAGCACACTTTGCTGGTTGGCTAGGCATGCATACACATCATCCTAGAGCTACATCTGATATGTTAGCAGAAGACGCAACACGATCCTCTTTAGTACAGCAGCGTTAGCAAGTACAGTCTTGACTGTACGATGGAGGCAAGCAACGGATCGAGCACGGAATGCTGGCACGTACCATGTCGAGCCGGCGAGATCAGGCAAGTAGTAGACAGTTACGACATCGTGGGAACAACAAAGCATTTGGGCTGATCTCGAGGTAGGTGGCGGTGTGTAGTAGTACCACAGCAAAGGCATGGCTGGTGGGCGTTAGACATGTTGTTGTAAGCACAATCTGTGCCTTGAGGGGTTTTACTTTGAAGCCACGGAGAACAAAAGACTTTTCACGAGAAATGACCATGCGCACATGACAACTTGCATGATCCGACTGTTGGGCTGCTTGTAACAGAAACTCGTAAAGTTCCCAGTCAAAACGATCGTGTCCGAAGCATTTCCCATCGCTGCTGGTGCACGCCACGTATGTGACCTTTCCCCTCACTGCGGCTATTCTGGTCATCAACAAACCTCGAGCACACCAGAAGGGTGCGGTGAAGGTCAATTTGTAAATCTCGCCGCACTGTGCCATGCGACCCGCGTCAGTCAGCTACTCTCTAATATCTGTGGTCGCGTCCAAACTCTTTAGGTAGTGATTCGAGTAGAGCACGGAGTTCCGTGCTACAGTATCGATGTCAGCCATTTGGTCGCTGATGAGATCGTTACACTAGTGAGGCGGACAACGATTGAAGTTCGAGCTAAATACATAGTCGTTTGTGCAGCGGTTCTTGGGAATACGTTGCATCCTCCTCCCAAGACAAAGCATCATCCCGGAGCATCACTCCTTACGCAGCACACTCGCAATCTCATTGAATCCAGTCATCCTCTTCACCACAGCATCAAGAACCCAGCCAGGTAACGTCCCCAATACGCACGTCAACCGCGCCCCCTCACCTTTCCAAATCTGCCTCGGTGGACTGTTCTTCACCAGATCCGCCGTCAGAACAGCCAGTGATGAGTACGGATCGCTGGAGTTTCGACATTGTTCTGTAATATCTGGCGTTTTCCTGCAGAGGTCATTGAAAGACAACATATATATATAGGTCTAAGACCCATAGCTTGGTGAGGCTGAAAACCATTCCACATGGCGAGTGGCTGCTGACTCCGGACGGCAGCATATCGTAAATCATCCGGCCCAATTCATATCGAGCCCTCGCAGGGGTCAGGTTGTTGTTTCATCGCTGCTTCTGCTTCTTCTGGTGGAGTGTGCTGTTTCTCGAATTGTTTGGCACTGGCTCGGGGCGTGAAGCGACGGGTTGCGCCAAAAAGAGCTGCTGCTGCTCCAATGCCCGCCACTGTCAAGAAGAAGATGTTCCTGCCTTCGCTGGGCATCTTGACAATCTGAATGAATACTTGATTACATATTGATGGATGCACACTGAAATGATGATGAAGATGAAGTGACAGTTCTGGTCCAGCAGTGCACTGATCGTAATTCGACCACGCGACAATGTCGTCACCACAGACAGCCCGCTCACGGCCCATGCCACCTCAGTGAGAGGAGCAGCATTCCCTAAACTCCACCACATGCAAGAAGTTCGAGGTAGAGTGCACACAGCTGTGGTGAACACAACGTCTCCTCCTCCTCCTCCTCCTCCTCCCGAGTCCCTACCCAGTGCACCGACAACATGGTCCTAGAGGAAGCCACCTCCGCCTCTGAGCCCCCGCCCGAGTCGTTCACCGAATCCGCCCCGTCCTCAGCACCAGACCTCTACGCCGGCGATCGTAACCCGACTGTCCTCACCACCAGCGATCCGTCCTACGTGCAAGTTGGACCCGGCGTCTACGTAAATCTCAACAACCTCCCGCGAAGATGGGGTCTGCTACGCGACAAGCCTCACTCGAAGAAAATGGTCGATTCTATAAACAACTCTACCCGTATGGCATCTTCTATACTCGGTAGACCCGTCCAGCAAGAAGAAGCCGACGCATTAGCATATCATTTTGCTAGAGCGATCAGGATAGGGAGCTATGGCTATCCTATTGGTGCTGCAGTCGGAGTGGCCATGGCTTACAGAGGACGCGCAACGTATAGATTTCCTGGTCACACGCCAACCATCGACCCAGATAGGTTCTTTGTTCTCAGAGGAGCGGCAGCGAGGGCGGCATGGCAAGCTCTGAGAATTCAGCTCTATTGCGTTACAGGTCTCGTGCTGGGTGGGCTGTTCTTTTCGACATATGGGGTGACTGCAGCGAGTGTTGGGCATATGACGGATCCGAGGCTGAAGGAATTCAATGAGAGGGTCAAGGAGAAAGAGAGTCGTCGCAGGGATGGGTCGATATTGCCGGGTGGAAGAGAGGTAGATTCAACGCCCAGTAGGAGACAAGGAGAAACATTTGATATGGCCAGGCAGAGGAGGGTCGTGCAAAGGCAAAGCAAGGATGCGGCGGCTGTAGACGATGCAAGTCCTACAGGAGGTAACTTCGAGAGCGAGTTCCTGCATACTGCGAACACGGCTGATTCGGGCGTGATGAGCGATCGACATGTCAAGCAGAGAGACGGTCAGGCCAGATTCGAAGAATCAAGGGGGGATGTCCAACGAAGCAGGGCAACGGAAAATGCACTCAACTCGTCTTCATCTACACCTCCGCGATCGGGAAGTGCCTGGGAACAATTACGGCAGCAAGCACAGTCTGGTGGTCAAGGGCAAGCAGCATCAAGAAACAGCAGAGATGCTTTTTCGACTGGCGAGAATTTCATGTTCTCTCAAGCTGAAGAAGACAGACAGCTGCCGAAGATGGAGCAGCAGAAGCAGTTTGACCAAAGAGTTGAGCGCGAACGAGAAGGCAAAGACTTTGAGAGCCAGGGTGGAGGTTGGCGGCGATAGCGGGACGAATGAAAGTATCTACTACCGAAAACCACTGTCAGACATCCGCGAGAGTTTTTGGGTGTTAGACTAACGCATAGCATTCGAAGCATTGTATCATTTCGTCCTAATACATCTAATCAAATCTCAATGCACACCTTTGCAAAGTGCTTCTGGTCCCACATGTACTGATACGCCTCCTTGACCTGGTCTAGCTTCCACACCTTCTGATCAATGACCGGCTTGATTTTGTTCGCCTCAACAGCCCTGTTCATCTCCTCAAACTGGTGCCTTGACCCAACAAGCACACCTCGTACGGTACAGATGTTGGTCAGCACGTCCAAGAACGTCGGCTGTTCCTCGCCCTTGGCGCCTCCTAGGAAGCCAATGACGCTGATGACTCCGTCGAATGCGATAGCCTTGAGTGCCTGAGTCATGGTGTTCGGTCCTCCAACCTCAACGACATGTTGCACCCCACGGCCACCGGTAAGCTTCTTGGCCGTCTCGCCCCAGTTTTCATCTTCCTTGTAGTTGATCACATGGTCTGCGCCAAGCTCTTTCAACTTGTCGCCCTTCTCTTGGCTCGAAGTCGTGGCGATGACCTGCGCACCAGCAGCCTTTGCGAACTGCACTGCAAAGATGGAAACGCCGCCGGTACCTTCCGTGAGCACCCAATCACCGGGGACAAGTCGTTTGAGACCATAGAGCGCATTCCATGCTGTCAGACCGGCGCAAGTCAAAGTCGATGCTTCGAGGAAGTTGAGGTTCTTTGGCTTGTGTACCAGACCCTGCTCATCGTAGCTGCCGTATTGTCTCAGCGCACCATCTACTACGCCTCCCACACCACCAGCGAGCGACACCTCGTCAACGGAGCCTGCAATGTGGCCTTGGTTGAACAGGGTGATGACCTCGTCGCCTTTCTTGAAACGGGTCACGTTCTTGCCGACATCCTCGACTGTGCCTGCGCCATCGGAGGCCGGGACGACGTTGTCGCGCTGTGGGAATGGATACTGTCCCTGGGGGATGATGAGGTCGCGGTAGTTCAGCGAGGAAGCGTGGACTGCGAGGCCGTCGTGATTCAGTACAGTCCCCAGCACCCGCACGTTGTTATGTAGCTGATTGAGACTCACATCGAACGAGAACGTCCTTGTCGCCCAGCGGAGGAATCGGGTCGTCCGAAAGCTTGAGAGAGTCAAAGCCGGTCGTGCCGGTCACGTGCCAAGACTTGTTGCCCATTGTTGGTGGCTGTTGGGTGTACCCCCTAAGGTGATGAAGAAGTGAAGGATGAAATCGTGTCTGGCAGGATTTCTAATATCGTCAGCTGTGGCGAACGAAGAAGGACCGGACCTACCTCTCTACTACTACAGTATTACAAATGGACATGACGTTGATGTTTCTGTTTGTTGACGTCTTCAACATGCCGAGAATAGCGCGAGCACGACGCAGCTCCGAGAAAAGTCCGCTCCCTAACTTACACTATACGCCACGGCTGGCTCAGTAAGTACGTAGAAGCACCTTAATGTCTACACTTCACCAACAGTTTTACTGTACAACTTGAACGTAAAAAAGTTGTTGGTCAAGCATTACGAATGATATGTATGTATATATATATATATATATCTACACACTACCTGCGAGTATCGTACTCTGAAGCGGGCTCACCAAATCGCTACATCATTATGCTCGACACGAAGTGCAGCCGCGATCATAGATCCGCCAAAGCCTCACACAATGTCTTCACCATCCCCTCAACGGCACTCTGTCCATAGCAGTCCGCCTTAGCACTTACCAGAATATGCACCTCCCTACTACCCACCGGCGTAGCCTGGAAAGTCACAGTATTCGTCCTCGGCACCTGCGGTCTCATCCCGAGATATGACCTCGTCACTTCCGACGATAGTGGCATAATCGCGTCCGAGTTCTGGAATACACTCAAGACTCCAAAGTCGTTGCTGCCATCAGGACTCTTAGCACAAACGTTGCCACATACGTCTTCGAAGGGGACACTTTCGTGCTCCAAGCCAGCGACGTATTGGCTTTGCACTTGGCTTAAGATGTCATGCTGAGCTAGATGATGAAGGTCCAGACGGACTCGTACCGGGACAAAGTTGACTGTCGGTCCAACTACACTTTGTAGATCTGGTGGGAGTGCTGCGCGCCCGCTGACCGCGCGTCCGAAGAGGACTTCTGATGTGTGGCTAATCCGTGCTAAAGCTAGAGCGCAGGCAGCCGTAAAGATGGTTGCTGGTGCTGCGGTTGGCATGTTCGGGAGCGAGACGTGTTGTTGCGCGTAGACGATGGACGAATTCGATGGGTCAGGCTGCCGTGGGATATAGGTCATCGATGCTGACTTCAAGACTCTACACCAGTAGACGCGGCGCTCGGGAACGTCGGCCCTGGAATGCTCGATGTATTTGCTGAAGGTGCAGCGCTCCTTGATTGGTTTGCCGGCATAGGACTCGTGTATTGCGCTTGTTAGTACCGCCAAACTTGCCCCGTCTACGAGGGCATGGTTGAGCCGTAACATGATCCGCGCTTTCTCTGCGGAGAGCAATACGAAGATCTTCAAGAACGACTTCCCAAACTCCAGTGGCACATGATGATCTTCCTGGGTAAGCGCCTGCGATGCGGCATCCACGTCGTCGACACAGGGCTCTACCAGGAATGGCACATCAAGCGTTTGCAATACTGCCTGGTAGTGGGTTTGTTGGATTTTGACAAAGACGGTGCGCAGAATGTCAAAATTCTGTAACAACTGCTGGCAGATGTCAACCGCTTGCTCACGAGAGACGCTCCCAGGTAGATCGAAGCCATAGTAGTCGGTCCACATTGGCTGATAATGATTGGAGCCTTCAAGGGCCCGTCTTTGGGAGGGCGTTACGCTTAGAAGCCGCGGCGGACTTGCGGCAGTCTTGGATGAAGACCTAGCTACATTCCTGGTCGTTGTCGCGTCTCCGGTACGACGCTCCAGGCAAGCTGCCATTTCGCACAAGACCGGATTTCGCAACACGTCAGCCATGGTAAGCATCAAACTGTCTCGACGAGCAGCATTGACCAGGCGCATGGCTGAGATAGAGTCGCCGCCAACTTCAATGAAATGGGCATCGGGTGTGATGGCTTCCGTGTCCTTAATGCCAAGTACCTCGATCCACAGCATTCGAAGATGCAGCTCAGGTGCGCTTGATTTCCTGCGCCACTCGTGATGTGGCCGCTCGGGAATTACCGATGAGTCTATGTTTGTCTTCGCATGCTGACGTGCTTCTTCCTGGAGCTGGCCATAGTCGATTTTGTCCACTGCAGTACGCGGCATCGATTGACGCACAAGGATCAAGGATGGCACCATGAAAGCAGGCAGAACTGTAGCTAGGGAAGCTGCAAGTCCATCCGTAACCTCGCGTTCATGCGGAGCAGGCTCGGGAGACGTCTTGTTCCAAAAAACGATGAAAGCCGCGAGGCTGCTTGAAGGCTTGTCGTCAGATGTGACGGCCACAACCACGACGTCAAAGACGTCTTCCGGCGCCAGGATGTTGCGCAAATGTAGTTCGATTTCATCTAATTCAACTCGGTGCCCGTTGATGCTGACGCGCCGGTCATTGCGGCCGATCAGCTCGAGTGTACTGTCCGGTAAGCATCGTACTAAGTCTCCTGTTCGGAAGCAGCGACCACTACGCCCTCGAAAACCTGCACCGCCTCGCAGCAAGAACTCAGAGTTCTCAACGAAGGCTTGCGAGGTGCTCGCTTCGTCATGTATATACCCGGCCTGCCTCTCGAATCAGCATGAATCAACAATTCAATGTTAGCTGCGCGACTTACCCCTACAAGCGGGCCTTCAAGCCACAATTCTCCCGCTTCGCCTACACCACACAGCTCATTGTTGCCGGTGATGGAAACCACCCACGCATTGCTTCTTATAGGTGGCCCCAGACTGCGATGGTTTGATGCAAGATGCTTGGCGCCGGCGCAAGACGCCATGATCGTACATTCTGCTTGGCCGTACATGCGCAGGAGTCGAGAATGCTCTGGAAGGTTGAGCTTGGGGTTTTCGGGGCCGTTAACCAATAGTGTTTGCAAAGAAGCCACAGAGGTGAAGTCTATCCCGCGAGCCAGGGAGCAGGGCATAAAGGCGCCACTGACCTGACGTTTTGACATTGACGCCACGAGGTCATCTATCAATTCTTGTTCCGATGGCACGCAGAGCGTAGCGCCGGCGCAAAGTGTCGCCATCTGGTTGATCCAGAAGACATCCAGACTGTAAGATGCATAGTCGTAGACTCGCGAACCGGCTCGAATATCGAACAGCTTTGACATCTCCACAACAATAGTGCTGACGTTACAATGAGTCAAGCATGCTCCTTTCGGCCCAGTCTTCCCAGACATGAAGACAACTCCGACCCTGTCACCAGGCACGACCCTTGGCATGTCGACTTTCGAAGCCAGCGGGAAGCCTTTGAAGAACTCAGCATCGATGGCTACGATGTTCGTCAAGCCAAGCTGTGCGACCGCGAGTTGCATACCAGTCGAGCAGATAACAGTAGTCGCCTTGGCTTGAGCGATAATCGCGCTCAATCGTTCCACGGGATAATCTGCGTCGACGGCTGCAGATGCGCCGCCAGCTTTCATAACAGCCAGCAACGCCACAGATGTCCACATCGACTTTTCAGATACTAACGGAACAACGCTGCCAACACCGATACCAAGGTTCGACAAGTAGGCGGCAAGGACACTCGAAAGCTCATCCAGCTGTCGGTATGTCAATTCCCCGTCCCATGCATCAACAGCGATGCGATTCGGCTGCCTCGACACAGCACCGACGAAAAGGTCATGGACACAGTCTGTGCTTGGCTCAGGTATCGCCTGGTTCCACGTCCAGATAGTTTTGGCATCGCGCTCACTCATCAGGTTGATATCAGCCAGCTTCGACTGCGGCTGCATCAGCAATTGGCGTATAATGTGCACAAGTTGAGAAGCCAGGTGGGTAGTGAACTTGGCATCGAGGACGCATGAATCGTGAAGCATCTTGACCAGGAGACCATTTTCCCAGACATCGCACTCTACAGTCAGAGCGTAGGGCTGGAAGACACCATCCACGTTGCTCAAGCGTCCCACTGCGCTTTCCCTTCGCTCAGTATTGGCTCCGGTAAGGTCGAAACGAAAGATGCTGGATCGACGCCGCGACTGAAGAACTAGCAATGTCTGGAAAGCGGATGCTCTTTCGGCCTCTGGGCTGGCTTTACGTATTGAGTCAAGACCAGTGTACTGATATGGTATTATCCGCTGTGCTGAGGCCGAAGTGCAATGGAGGGATTCCACAACAGAAAGGTTCCAGTCAAGAGGTGCGCGGAAAGGCACACTAAAGGCACCTGCTTCCTGCACGCCGAATACTACATCCAAAGTGTTCATGTGTCGGGACTGTAGTATAGTCCATGCCAGTCGCACGAAGATTGCAGGGGCCACGGTAGCAGTGGCCCAGTCTAGGCCCTCAAATTGGTGCTCAGTGATGGAATCTGCTCGGGGAATATGGTTGGGCGTGTCGTTCCTAGGAAAAGGCGACTCCTTAAAGCCAGCGAACTCGACTCTCCAGAACATAGAAGCTGTTGCGCTGTCCACACCAGTGCCCCTGCCAAAGTCCCCCATCTCGAAGCAGTCGTACCGAGGCTGATTGTATGTATACGAAAGTCCAGATGGGCGAGGGCTGCAACCTCAAATGGGTGGAAGAGTGAGTCTTTCGAACCGGTAGGATATGTACATATGTTCAATCTGCCATCAAAGTGGTTGTAGCCCTTGGCAGCAAGTGGCACATTGAGTCAGGTTACAGCCGGCTGTCAGTCCAACGGTCAAGATCTCGTTCCATCGCGGATGGGACGGTTCAAGATTGTCTTATGTGCTATCCGTGTTCCTCAATCTTGCCTGGCCGGAAGACCATTCATCTCCGATCCAAGATAAGCGCATCGCGGAAGGTGGGTTGATTTCCCCAGGCGGTTCCAGAGCTCGTGTATGAAGGCTTGTTCTGACTTAGACAGCTATAAAGCCTCTCCACCTCCTTCTATCGCTTTGTATTCGTAGTGTTGTCCCGCGTATGTCCTTTCGCGGTGTGCGTCCATGTCTACCTCGTCAAAGTGCGGCATATTGCCTGTGAGATGAAGAACACTGCGAATCTTTCGCTGCAGTCCGGGCATATCCAATCTTACCTCGTGAATATACTCACTTACCCGGTTTCTCCCGCCATGCTCGTCTTGTAGACCATATTCGGAAGCTATTGGCCATATCACCCTACACATGCTCATCCTTCGAGTCCATTGCCGATGTAACCTCGGAGATGTTTGGTACTGGCTGAGACCAGAACCGGATTCGACGCCTCCGCGGTACCTGGTTGCACGCTTGCTGCGCAACATCGATATCAACCTCCCGTTCGACAATGTGATAACAGCTCGTAAGTCGCGATGGATGTCGTGTTTGAAGAAGACCGAAGGTTTTGAAGACAAGACGTCCACGCGTCAATCGAGTGCCGAGGCCGTACGGTTCAACGCGTCATCCCTGCTATTGACCGACCGCACCTTGTACAGTGTGCCTTCTTGCACCCACGATCTATGGAGGTCACACGAACTTTAGTCGTTCGAGTTAAGTCTCTTTAAGCCTTAATGCTCGATCGACGATGATTCTACTTATCGCCTGCGTACGTAGTGCATATATGGATATATATATACATATTGAGATGGGCAAACCAACAACCTAACCGTGAGTTAGGACTCAGAGTGGCATTCGGCACGGTCATAGACCCGGCCAATGGTGGGCTGAAACCGCGGGTTATGACTTGTAATTCCAGCACGGTATTAGTAGATCTCCCAAAGCGACACTTTGCCATCTTTGCTCCCTGATGCAAGCCAGTGCGTAGTCCTCGCCGTCTCCGCACGCTGCTCTGCCACAGTAAGCTCATTCTTTGCCACCGAACTTTTGCTGTCCGTGTTGGTTCCAATTCTAGCAAAGGCCAAAGCATAACATCCCTCCTTATGCCACTTCAACACTGCCAGCTCCTTCATCGTCTTGACACTATACACCCTCATCCTCCCATCCCATCCAGCGGTACCGAATATCTTATCGTCGTCTCTCACGGTCAGACTTTGCTGACCGGCATGTTTTGTCTGTGCAGTTCTTGCTGGCACCTTCGACTTACCGAAAGAGTGCCTTGCAACCACAGCATCAGCCGAAGATGTGAAAAAGCAACTCTGCGAAGGTGCGATACTTAGTGACAGCACCGGCTGAGAATGATGTTTCTGCATATAAACCAGATTCCATCTTCGGGTAGCACCTTCCTGCTGCCAGACGCATGAATGTCCAGACTCGTAGCCAGCGATGACCAACAGCTCCTGGATCGGCATACTCGCATTGTTTGGCTGGAAGTGCATGCCGATAGCCATAACCATGCCAGTTTTGTTATCTTGTGGTGCCGGGATTGTGGCGATGCGCTCTTCGTCTGGTAGCGAAGTGACGCTGATATGGCCATCTTGTACCCCGGGATTGGCGACAAGTATCCCATCTCCTGGTAAATCGTTATGGCCGTTTGGTTCGAGAGCCAGAGAAGTGAAGGCGCAGAAGTTGAGAGCATGGACTTGTAGACTGTGAAGAAGCCATGGCTGTTTCCGCTCCGTTTCAGCATCGTCGATAGGTAACTCTATTGACAAGTCTTGCTCGTCACCTTCTTGCAGCTGCCATACCGATAGCTTGTTGTCGCGACCGTGCGTTATAATCTTGTCGTCGTCCCAGTTTCCCAAGCCCAGTATGGCTTTTGAATGTGGCTGCCAGACGGCTGCCGCCCGTTTGGTCGACGTTTTCCATAGCACCACGAATCCATCGGCATCTCCCGTGAGTAGTCTTGTGTTGCCTCTCAGAAAGTGTACAGCATGTATTTGCGCTGAATGACCTCGGAGAACGTACGCCGGTTGAGCCGGCGGTTGCTCAGAACTTTGCATGGAATGCGCCATGACTAAGATGTGGCTGGCGCGGTGAAGTTCAAGTTTGCATTGTTAGCATCTTACCTTTTTGTGCCTCCATCTTGACATGACGTTCTCGGACCTCTTTTATCAAGGCTTTGTCATCTCACAACTGCGATGGAGTGTGTGATGTGGCCTGCAGAAACAGGAAAACGTGGGCAGCTGAAAACTTTCGGCGTGACGGCGCGCGGTATCTACTAAGCGACAAAACCAAGTT